>ML101545.1:0-24875 GCA_003697995.1 Taxidea taxus jeffersonii | reverse complement strand
GATCCCAGGACCCTGGGATCATGCCCTGAGCCGAAGGCAGAGGCTTAAACCACTGAGCCACCCAGGCGCCCCTAGTTGGCATATTCTTATGAGTAAGAATTTCTCTAATTATGAGCATCTTCTAATATGTTTAAGAGCGATTTTATGGGACACCTGAGTGGCTCAGTTGGTTAAGCAACTGCCTTCAGCTCAGGTCATGATCCCAGTGTCCTGGGATGGAGTCCCATATCAGGTTCCTTGCTCAGCAGGGAGCCTGCTTCTCCCTCTGCCTCTGCCTGCCACTCTCTCTGCCTGTGCTCACTCTCTCTGTCAAATAAATAAATAAAATCTTAAAAAAAAAAAAGATTTCTTTGAAAAAAAAAAGCGATTTTATTTCTTGTTCATATTTTGCCCATTTTTCTTAGGGTTGTTAGTCTTTTACTCTAGCTTTAGAAGTTCTTGATTGGCAATATTTTAAATGGCTTAAATTACAAATTGCAGTTTTCCGGCTTGTAATCTTTTCTTTATGTTGCTAATAGTGTTGTGGGTTGTTTTTTCCATGTAAAAGTTTATTTTTATAAATATATTGCTTCTGGATTTTGATTCACAGACAAGAAATATTCTCAAGTTATGGGGGAATTTACCCATGTATCTTCTAGTATTTATGTAGTACTAGATGAATAGTTAGTACTTCATCCTAGCGTATTGTGTGAGGAATGACTTTCATTTTATCTTTTGCTGTATGGCTCCATAGTTACACTAACTAAATAGTTTCCATTTTCCTCACTATTCTGAGGCGCCCCTTTTATCATACACTAAATTTCCACGTGCATTTGAGTATTTTTGGATTTTCTGTTGAGTTGAACTATTCATGTGCCTATATTACAATTTTAAAATTATAGATGCTTTATGTCTTACTATTTAGTGGAGCTCACCCTCTCTCATTGTCCTTTTTCGGGGTGATCCTGGCTCTTCTCACTTTTTTTAAAATTTTTTATTTATTTACTTGATAGACAGAGAGCACAAGTAGGCAGAGAGAGAGGAGGAAACAGGCTGTCTGCAGAGCAGAGAGCCCGATGCGGGGCTCGATCCCACGACCCTGGGATCATGACCCGAGCCAAAGGCAGCGGCTTTAACCCACTGAGCCATCCAGGTGCCCCCTCTTCTCACTTTTTATTATTTAGAGCTTATAAATTGGAGGGTTGGAAAAGGAGTTAATAGTAATCGTAATAACAATAGTAATAGATTACGGACCTACTGTCAGCCTGTAAAGCACATGTATGTATTAACTCAGTACTTTTCTCAGCAATTCTATAAGATAGACACTATTTTAAACTTCCCTGTGGAATAGCTAGGAAAAACAGGCACAGGAGAGGCTAAGTAACTAGCTTGAGGTGGCACAGCTGGTAAGTGGAAAAGCTGAGATTAGAACTGAGACCATCTCATTCCAGAGCTTGGGTTTTTCCCCACTATATGTCAGTTTTAGACCACACGGACTTAGAAGTCCTGGATTTCTTCCACTCCTGGTTTGGTCTCAGCCATGTCTCCTCTTCTCCTGGAACCTCAGTTTCTCATTGCTGCCAGGAGGGGCCCTTAATTGAAGCCCTCAAAGTCAAGGTGTTCAGGCTGAGCGTTAGTGCCCCTGTGAGGAACCACTCCACCTCACACACAGGAGGGGAGATGATAGGCAGAAGCAGCCCAGAGCATCCCACCCTGGGACTAGATGCAGTGCTGCTGATCAGCTCTCCTTTGACCCAGCTGGGCCTCCTAGGTTTGGACGTGTTCCCAGCAACAAGAACAACACTCTGCCTGACATTAATTACCCCATTGGACAGCCCCTCACACAAATCCAGGGGGCAACACTCCCTTATAGGGCATTGCTCAGTCATCATTTTTCTTCCTGTTTTGTGAGTTTTTATCTTCTTTTTTAAAAAATTTATTTAACAGAGAGATCACAGGTAGGCAGAGAGGCAGGCAGAGAGAGAGGGGGAAGCAGGCTCCCCACTCAGCAGAGAGCCTGATGCAGGGATCGATCCCAGAACATTGAGACCGTGACCTGAGCTGAAGGCAGAGGCTCAACCCACTGAGCCATCCAGCTGCCCTGAGTTTTTAGCTTCTTAAACCTGCTTTCCTTTGTCTTGATGTTGTGAATGGAATTCCTACCATTGGCTTTTCTCAATGCAGGTAGAAAAACCCCAGTGAGATGAGAGCAGGGATATCCCCTTTGCCACTAAAGCTGCAGAAAGGCTACTTTGTAGAGTAAGAAGACCTGTCAGCCAGCTGGACTTTAGGTGTTATCAGCCTTCTTTGAGAAAATGTTAACCTCTAAGTATGGTCTCCCAATTCTGATTATTTTATAACCGTTATATCCCCGATGATACATTTCTGTTAACATCTTGTTTCCTGTGAGAATGTTAACTTTATCCCAACCTTTATTCCTGAAAAACAGCAGCAGTGGAAGATACCTCCCCAGCCTTAAGTTCCTGGAAACGTCTTAATATAAAAAACCACCATTCCCCACTTGAATTAGCTAAGACCCCAGATAACACCATTGTTTATCTAGGATAAGGCCGGACACTTTCCCATCCTTTGTCTCATACAAGATGAGCTGAATTATTTGTCCCTGTTGATCGGTTGGAACAAACTATTTGTGAACTTGGGGTGCCTGTCTGGATCAGTCCATAGAGTGTGCAACTCAGGCTTGGGGTTGTGAGTTAAAGCCCCATGTTGGATGTACAGTTTACTCTAAAAAAGTTAAGAAGTATATATTTCTGACCTTAATATGACCAAACTTTAGTTAATATCTCCTCCCCACAGGACCCTAAACGCTGAGGTACCATCAGCTTGGACCAGCATCAGAATGCAGAATAATAGCCCCACAACATCCCTCAGGAAAATCAGCTGATGGAAAAGGAAAAGGACAGGGGAAAGAAGGAGGAGGGAAAAGGAGGTGGAGAAGGAGAAGAAGGTAGAGAAGGAGAAGAGAAGACGTTCCTCGATCAAATGTCCAATGTTTATTCTCTTTTTCTAACAACTCTATAAAAGGAAAGCCTTTTTCTGCCGGACCTTTGAGAGGCAGATCTTGTGGTCAGAGCTTCTTCTCTATTACAGTAGCTTTTTTCCAATAAAGTCTTTTAAGTCTGGCTTTTTTTCATTTGACACCTGCAGAGTCTTGGGAGAGTTTTCACTGTTATGCCCCAAAAGACAGTTATTGCCATGTCTTCTTCCCCAGCTCTCCCAACCCCCTCCAGCACTGTGCCTGGGATGGGCTTCTAGGTTTCTGCTAGACTTAAACAGAGTTTGAGGGTCTGTGTCTCATTTAATAACTAAGAAGTGCCTGACAGTGCAGGTGCACTGTCTATGAATCTAGCATAGGGCTTCTTGTTGCCGAGGATTTGATTTTAGCTAGTAACTGGATCCTATTAGCTTAGCTTTGGGGAGAATCCTCTGGTGCTTTCTGGACCTGCTAATCAATGCCACATGGGACAGTAAATGCCTCTTCCCATCTTCCAATTTAATCAGTTTGGTTGTCCTTAGTAGCAAATGATATAAACTGATAGTGGCTGATTTGAGGCAGAAAACGACCCTGTTGGAAAGATTTCAGGCAAGAAGCTGGGGAGGTAGGCATGGAAAAGGGCCGGAATTAAGGGAAGTGGCAGCAGAGACCTTCTAGCCAGGATGCCTTCCTTGACCCTGCTCCCCCAGACGTACTTCCAGATGGGATATGGTCTCTCTGAAACTTTCTGTGATAGGCAGAATGATGTCCTCCACTCCCCTCACTACTAAGGTATACCTATCATATAACCCCTGGAATTTGTAAATATGTTACCTTATATAGATGGCAAAAGGGCCTTGGCAGATATGATCAAGCTCAGTATCTTGAGATGAAGAAATCATCTTGGGTTATTCTGGTGGGCTCAATGCAATCACGGGGTCCTTAAAAATGAAAGGAAGAGGCAGGAGAATGAGAGAGAAACAGATGTGACAACAAAAGCTGAGACTGGACTGATACAGTTACTGATGGGGGCCGCAAGTCAAGGGATGGAGGCAGCTCTAGAAGCTGGAAAGGCAAAATACCTTTCTCTCCTAGAGCCTCCAGAAGGAATGCAATCCTGCTGACTGCTTCATCTTAGCACAATGAAACCCATTTTAGACTTTTGACCTCCAGAACTGAATGGTAACAAATTTGTATTTCTTTATTTTTTTTATTTTTTTTTTAAGATTTTATTTATTAGTTAGAGAGAGAGAGAGAGCGAGCACAGGCAAACAGAGAGGCAGGCAGAGGGAGAAGCAGGCTCCCTGCCGAGCAAGGAGCCCGATGTGGGACTCGATCCCAGGATGCTGGGATCATGACCTGAGCCGAAGGCAGCTGCTTAACCAACTGAGCCACCCAGGCGTCCCACAAATTTGTATTTCTTAAAAAGATTTTATTTATTTGACAGAGTGAGCAAGTGAGACAGAGAGCAAGCACAAGCAGGGGGAACGGCAGGCAGGGGAGAAGGAGGCTCCCCACCGAGCAAGGAGCCTGATACGGGATTCAATCCCAGGATCCTAGGATCATGACCTGAGCCGATGGCAGCTGCTTAACTGACTGAGCCACCCAGGCACCCCAACAAATTTGTATTGTTTTAACCCACACAGTTTGTGGTAAATTTGTAAATATAATTTACAAATAATTTCAAAAATATCCAACAATTTGTAAACAATAGGGGATTTCTGGGCATGGGTCCCGGCATGAGTATTCTTCAAGCACTCTAAGTGATTCCACTGTGCAATCAGGGCTAAGCACCTCTGCAGAAATCTGAGCAAGCTGGTAAGTTAGTGCTGGCAGAGCTCTGCGTTCTTTAAAATACTACGTGCATACACTAAACAGTTTGATATCCACGATACTTTGTGAAGTATTTTTATTTTCTTCATTCTAAATGCAGAGAGACTGAATCTAGAGAGAACAAGTTCTAAATCAACCAATTATAAAGTGTTGCTGACAGGATTTGAACTCAGGGCTTTTTGCCTTGCCACCCTGAGTCTTATCTCCATCATGCTGCTGCTGCTATGGCTGCTCCTCCTCCTCCTGTCAAATTGAGAGCATTTATTTTTTTTTAAGATTTTAGGGGCGCCTGGGTGGCTCGGTGGGTTAAAGCCTCTGCCTTCGGCTCGGGTCATGATCTCAGGGTCCTGGAATAGAGCCCCACACTGGGCTCTCTGCTCTGCGGAGAGCCTGCTTCCTCCTCTCTGCTTCTCTGCCTACTTGTAATCTCTGTCTGTCAAATAAATAAGTAAAATCTTAAAAAAAGATTTTATTTATTTGACAGAGAGAGAATTCAAGAGAGCAAACACAAGCAGGGGAAGCTGGAGAGGGAGAAACAAGCTTCCCGCCGAGCAGGGAGCCTGATGCGGGACTGGATCATGACCTAAGCCAAAGGCAGATGCTTAACTGACCAACCCAGGTGCCCTGAGAGACTGTATTTTTTTTTTTTTTAGATTTTATTTATTTATTAGTTAGAGAGAGAGCACGAGCACAGGCAGACAGAGAGGCAGGCAGAGGCAGAGGGAGAAGCAGGCTCCCTGCCAAGCAAGGAGCCTGATGTGGGACTCGATCCCAGGACGCTGGGATCATGACCTGAGCCGAAGGCAGCCGCTTAACCAACTGAGCCACCCAGGCGTCCCGAGAGACTGTATTTTTAAGAGCGGTTTGTTATTGCTTGAGGAGTGGTTTTGGTTTCCACCATGGGGTGCTATGCCCCTTGGGTCTTTTGCTTGAGTTAAGAGATAAGCTGGAAAGAAGAGCTAAAGGGAAAATGTGGGACAGAGGTCGGTATGTACAAGCGGGTAAAGAGTAAAGGTCAGATCTTGGGGTCGGGGGGTGGCCTAGCGGGTGACAGTTTCACAACCTTCTTTGGACCCTTGGGCCCCTGAATATTCACAGACCTCAGTCACCTCTTGATTCCAACCCCTCCCAACTCGCCCTCTTCCTAACATGAAAATGAAAGAGGACTGGGGCCCCTGGAGGGCTCATATGGTTAAGCCTCTGCCGTCAGCTCAGGTCATGATCCCAGGGTCCTGGGATCGAGCCCTGCATCAGGCTCCCTGCTCAGCGGGGAAACTGCTTCTCCCTCTGCTACCCACTTGTGGCCTCTCTCTCACTACTTCTGTATTGATCTCTCAAATAAATAAATAGAATCTATTTTTTTAAGATTTTATTTATTTATTTGATAGACAGAGATCATAAGTAGGCAGAGAGGCAGAGAGAGAGAGGAGGAAGCAGGTTGTCCGAAGAGCAGAGAGCCTGATGCGGGGCTTGATCCCACGACCCTGGGATCATGACCTGAGCCGAAGGCAGCGGCTTTAACCCGCTGAGCCACCCAGGCGCCCCGAGAATCTTTTTTTTTTTTTTTTAAGAGAAAGAAAGAGAGAAAGAGAGAAAGAAAGAAAGAGGGAAGGGGAAGGGAAGGGAGGAAGGAAAGGAAGAGAAAGGAAAGGAAGGAGAGGGGAAGGGGGGGAGAGGGGAGGGGAGAGGAGGGGAGGGGAGGGGAGGGGAGGAGAGGAGAGGAAGAGGAAGAGAAAGAGAAGGAAAGAAAGAAAGAGGACCTCCAATTTTCTAGTTGGGCTCTTTACAGCTTGTCTCTTGACCCTGAGCCAGCAAGACCCCACCTGTGATAGACTCTGAGACAGTGATTGATTTGATCCTCAGTGTTTACCTTCACATACCCACCCACCTTTGCCCCACATTTTCCTTTTATAAATATGGAAGTATTTTCAGCACTTTGGAAATAGTCTTTGAGATATTAGTCTACTGTCTTCCTGGGGTTGGCCTCACTGAAATAAATTTCTTTCCTGTTTCACTACTACTTGTCTCTCTACCTTTGGATTTTGTTGGCATTGAGTGGCTGAACCTATTCTGTTAGGACCACCCAGGTGCCTGGGCTACAAAAGCAGCTCAAATTTCATGCTAGGATGGTTCTTTAGGACATAGTCTGTTATCTTCTCAGTCTTCTGGATTCCTGAATAGAGTCGCTTTCCGTACCCTAACATCTTGCCTCTCTACTTACTGACTTGGACTTGGTTATGTTACCATTTTCCCTCCAGAGTTGGATGTGTCATCTTAGGGCCTGACCCTTTCATCCCTAAGAGTAACTTTTTTTTTTTTTTTTTTAATTTGACAGACAGAGATCACAAGTAGGCAGAGAGGCAGGAAGAGAGAGAGAGGGAGGAAGCAGGCTCCCTGCTGAGCAGAGAGCCCGACGTGGGGCTCGATCCCAGGACCCTGGGACCACGACCCGAGCTGAAGGCAGAGGCTTCAACCCACTGAGCCACCCAGGTGCCCCAAGAGCAATTTATTTTAACTTGGGCATTCTTCCCCAATCTTTCAACTCAGAAAGATCTGAGATGGAAGGATAATGGAACCTTAGTCTTGTACCATGGCCCTATCACAGGTAGATAAAGTAATGAAGATAATGGAAATTGTATTAAAAAAAACACACACACAAAACAAAACTCTGTGGGGGCACCTGGGTGGCTCAGTTGGTTAAGTGGCTGCCTTTGGCTCAGGTCATGATCCCAATGTCCTGGGATTGAGCCCCACGTTGAGTTCCCTGCTCAGGAGACGGTCTGCTTCTCCCTCCCCCTGCTCTTATGTTCTTGCTTGCTCTCTCTCCCTCTCAAATAAATCTTTTTTTTTTTTAAGATTTTATTTATTTGACAGACAGAAATCACAAGTAGGCAGAGAGGCAGGCAGAGAGAGAAGAGGAAGCAGGCTCCCCGCTGAGCAGAGCCCCCGATGCGGGGCTCGATCCCAGGACACTGGGATCATGACCCGAGCTGAAGGCAGAGACTTTAACCCACTGAGCCACCCAGGCGCCCCTAAAATCTTTTTTTTTTTAATGATTTTATTTACTTATTTGACAGGCAGAGATCACAAGCAGGCAGAGAGGCAGGTAGGGAGAGAGAGGAGGGGGAAGTAGGCTCCCCGCTGAGCAGAGAGCCCGATGCAGGGCTCGATCCCAGGACCCTGGGATCATGACCTGAACTGAAGGCAGAGGCTTTAACTCCATGAGCCACCCAGGCGCCCCACATAAATAAAATCTTTTTAAAAAATCCTGTATAATTGGTTAGTTTTTGTTTTTTAAAGATATTAATTTTTTTTAAGATTTTATTTATTTATTTGACAGAGATCACAAGTAGGCAGAGAGGCAGGCAGAGAGAGAGAGGAGGAAGCAGGCCCCATGCAGAGCAAGGAGCCCGATGCGGGAGCTCGATCCCAGGACCCTGGGATTATGACCTGAGCCGAAGGCAGAGGCTTTAACCCACTGAGCCACCCAGGCGCCCCTAACTGGCTAGTTTTTAATTTTGCTCCAGTATTACAACACTAGATTTATCCCATTCTGTCCACCCACTCCCTGGCCCCGGGGTAAAGCTGTAAGTGGGGCACACAGACTACAATATGAGTTCTCTGATGTTCAGTAAAGTGGGAATTCTACTTGAAAGAGTTTTCACATTTGTGACACTCATGAGGTTGCTCTCCAGTGTGATTTCTCTATGCCTAATAAGTAGACAACTCCAGCGGAAAGATTTTCTGCACTGAGGGTACACGTGCCGTTTCTCTCCAGTATGAATTCTCTGAACTAACACAGTGAGAACTCCGACTGAAGTACTTCCCACACTGATTACATCCATAAGGCTTCTCTTCAATGTGAGTTCTCTGCTGTGAAATAAACCAGAGCTCTGAAAAAGATTTCCTGTATTGACTACATAAGGCTTCCCTCTGTGACGCTTTCTTTGATAAATATTAAAATCAAGGATGTGGGGGCGTCTGGGTGGCTCAGTGGGTTAAAGGCTCTGCCTTCAGAGAGCCCCACATCGGGCTCTCTGCTCGGCGGGGAGCCTGCTTCCCCCTCTCTCTCTGCCTGCCCCTCTGCCTACTTGTGATCTCTGCCTGTCAAATAAATAAGTAAATAAATAAATAAACCTTTTTTTTTTTTAAAGCAAGGATGTGACTGAAAGATTTCCCAAACTAATTACAACAGAATAATTTCTCTTCGGTCTGAATTTTCTGAAGCCTAATTAGTTGAGATATCCTACCAAAACCTCTACCACATTTATGACATTCATGGGGTCGCTCTCCAGTATGTATTATAGAATGTCTAAGAGGTAGGGAAGGTCAGCTGAAAGGCATCCCATGTTGATTATCCAGTTTTTCTTGGGAACGAGTTCTTTAGACTGTTGAATAAACTTCATTGATAAATTTTCTGAAACTGAAGAATTCTTGTATTCTTGAAATAAACTGTCATAATGCTGTTCTTTAGATACAGTGCTGGGTTTGATTAAATTCTTTTCTCTTTTTAAAATACTTTATTTCTGGGACGCCTGGGTGGCTCAGTTGGTTAAGCGGCTGCCTTCAGCTCGGGTCATGATCCCAGCGTCCTGGGATCGAGTCCCACATCGGGCTCATTGCTCGGCAGGGAGCCTGCTTCTCCCTCTGCCTCTGCCTGCCACTCTGTCTGCCTGTGCTGGATCTCTCTCTCTAACTAATAAATAAATAAATAATCTTTAAAAAATAAATAAATAAAATACTTTATTTCTAACTTATGTATTTATATTCATAGATGAGTCTGAGTGATAAATATCTTTTTTATGTCATCTTTATCAGATGTGGATATTATATTATCTTCATTTGATATATTATGAAGCTGTCCATTTTCTTTTGATGTGGAATTATTTAACAATTTGGAATAGTTTATTCCTTAATGTTAGATTTAAAGTCAGCTGTATGGTCTCCTGGGCTTTGTGTCCATGTCACTTCCATGACAATTATTTCTGCTTCTTGGGTCACTTTTGGTTATTTGTATTAGGAAAATATCCATATAGTTCTGTGTAAGGTCTTATAATTCCTTTAATCTTTTCTCTACCTGGGTTACCCTTTTCTCTCATTTATACAGGCTTGTGAGCCTGTATAAATCTTATCCTTTCCTTTCCCTTTGTTTTTCATTAACTTTGGCTTTAATCTCAATGAACTTGAATAATTTGGTTTATTGTATTGAAAAAGCTTTATTATACTATTTTCCCAATTCCTTAAAGCAAAATGTTAATTCCTTTATTTTTGATAATTCTACCTTAATAATACAATCACAGCCCTAATTTTTCTGTTATACAGCTTAGCTGTGTACCATTTATTTTGTTGTGTTCTCATGTTGATTATTTTTTTTAATTTATTGATTTATTAGAGAGAGAGACAGTATGCACATGCATGTGCGAGCATCAGAGAGAAGGGCAAGAGGAGAGGAAGAGAGAGAATCTCAAGAATACTGCATGCTGAACACAGAGCCTGACTTAGGGCTTAATCCCACGATCCTGAGATCATGACCTGAGCCAACATCAAGAGTCAGATGCCAATTTACTAAGCCACTCAGGCACTCCATGTTTTCTTTTTTAAGGTAGTTAATAATCTTTTTTTTTTTCTTTGGTTTAAAGATTAGTTTGAAGTTATTTCTTAATGCTCAGGAAATTAAGATCCTTTTAATAATCTTTTTACTATACTTTTTTATAGTGTACTTATACTTGTATTAATTTATGATCAGATAGTCACCTATAAAAATTCATACTTTAATATTTGTTAAAGTTTGGGACGCCTGGGTGACTCAGTTGGTTGGGCGGCTGCCTTCGGCTCGTGTCATTATCCCAGCATCCTGGGATCGAGTCCCACATCGGGCTCCTTGCTCGGCAGGGAGCCTGCTTCTCCCTCTGCCTCTGCCTGCCTCTCTGTCTGCCTGTGCTCGCTCCTGCGCTGACAAATAAATAAATAAAATCTTAAAAAAAAAATCTGTTAAAGTTCTTTTGTGATTAAGCACACATCTATTCTTGAGATCATAGGGTACAAAAATCCTATATACACCTATTAAATTGAACTCATTAATTTTATTCAATTTTTCATTATGTTTATTTCATATACTAGATATGTCTGATTCTGAAGGCAGTATATTAAATTCCTTCTCCACAATTGCCTTTCCTTTTCTCTAGTCAAATTCTCCTTGTATCCCAATTTTATTTTTCTTTCTTTTTAAAAAATTTGTTTATTTATTTGACAGAGAGACACAGTGAGAGAGGGAATGGAAGCGGGGGTGTGGGAGAGAGAGAAGCAGGCTTCCCGCCAAGCAGGAAGCCCAATGTGGGGCTTGATCCCAGGACCCTGAGATCATGACCTGAGCTGAAGGCAGATGCTTAACGACTAGCCACCCAGGTGCCCCCCGATTTTATTTTTCTTTTACTTAAGTGCCATTTTTAGTTGCATATAGGTTTTAAATTGTTATTTTCTTTTACAGTACCTTGCTTACACCAAAATGTCTTTGTTCTCTTCAACCCTTTAACTGTTCTTAAAAGATTATATTTATTTATTTGAGAGAGAGTGAGCTAGAGAGAGTGCACAAGGCGGTGGGGAGGCAGAAGGAGAAGCAGGCTCCCCAGTGACCAGCGAGCCCATGCGGGGCTCCATCCCAGGACCCTGTGGTCATGACCTGAGCCAAATGTCGATACTTAACCGAGCCCCCGAGGTACCCTGCCCCTCTTTTATGATCTTCCATTAGCCATATTTTTCTGAATATAACTGAAGTCCCTGGAGGCAGATGGATGATTCTCATGTGGCCTTTGAATTGTTTTTCTTCCAGGCCTTTAAGGACTGCTTGTTGAGCAAGTGACCAAAAGCATGTAGATCTCCCTGTCTGCCACTTCTACTTCTGTCCCTTTGAACAACTTGCTGAGTTTCCTTCTGTTCACCCACAATTCAGGAGGAATACTGCTGCCCTGGCGAGGTTATCGTGGGCACAAAGAAGATACTAAAACCAAGCAGGGGCTCTGATGGTTGTCCAGATTGTTGGCTGTCGTTAAATGCCAGCTCTGAAGAGTCATGTGGTCGCTTCTGTGTTGTGATCCAAGGCTCTGAGGAAAGCCGGGTCTCAGCTTGTGAACGGGACCATTTTCTCCAGCCTTCAAATGACTCATAATCCCACCTCATCCACTTCTGCAAGTGCAGCTGCCTCTCCCCAAGATGTTATGTTTGTACCCTTTTCTAGCAGGCAACAGTCCTCGTCCCAAGCTCACAAAAAAAGTCTGAGCATCCCACTCATTCCGACTGTTGGACTTCCTCCCTCACCAATCTCCGCATTTCTGTGAGAACTAAGAGTCATTCTACTCGAACCAAACCACTAGTTCCTTTCGGATTGTCCATCCAGGGCAGGGTCCACCCCATTCCCTCCCGCCGATCCAGTGCTTCCCGCTGGGATATGCCATCCCTTAGGGTGCAGATCAGCACCCCTATGTAGAAACTGGGAAATCACATAAACCCTGCACTTTAGTTTGCTATCATTGCAGAAACAAAATACCACAAAATTAGTGGTTTGAACAATACAGATTTGTTCTTTTACCATCCTGGAGGTCAGAAGTCTATCACTGGCCTGAAATCAAGGTATCTCCAAGACTGTTCATTCTGAACGCTCTAGGAAATGAGTCAATTTCCTTGCCTTTACCGACCTCTAGAAGCCACTCACATTCCTTGGCTTATGGCCCTGCATCACGCCAAGCCCTGCTTTTGTCATCCTGCTTTTGTCATCGTATCTTCCTCTCTTACTTGGACACTCCTGTCTCCCTCTTATACCAACCCTTGTGATGACACTGGGCCTGTGGGGATAATCCAGGATGATGGCCCTGTTTCAAAATCCTAACATATTCCATTACATCTGCAAAGTCCCTCTGGCCTTGTGAAGTACCATTTTCACAGGTTCTGGGGACTAGCAGTGGACATCTGTGGGGCCATCACTCTGCCTCCTGTGACCCCCCCAGGAGATTCAGACACACTGGGCCCTGACGACAAACTTGTGAATGCAATGGTGGGTCTGCTGATATGAATTACGTGATCCCTACATCACCAGAGAAAAGATGGGAAACCACCACCTTAGTATATTCGAACCCTGCATCAACTCGTCCTACTTTAAGGAGAGTGGGAACTCTCCCATTCACATCAGAGAGGAATTTCTCTGGCCTTCTAAAGCAGTCAATGGGATTTCAAACTTGGTCACTTTCAGTAAGTGACCCCAAACCTCAGGGGCCCTGGCTGAGCTTCTAGGCAAGCCCATCCTCATTTGTTCACCCCGAGGGGAAGATTTCTCCTCTCCTCATTCACCACCCAACATCACGTAGCCTTGCGGTTCCAGCATACAACACCGCCTCTCCTTTCCCTGAGGAAACAGAAAACCCCAGCATGCTTAATGGCCTCATCTCATGGAAGTTACACAGCGGGACTTCTGCCGACGCTATGGATGGAAGCAGTCACAAGCCCAACCAGATGCTAGGACTGGAAGAAAGGCAAAGCTTTTGTAGCCATATATGAAACCAGCACAGATGTGAAAGCAGTTAGCTCACCTCCTTCAGAGACCATCTTCTGGCAACAAATCAGTGTATGACATTTCAAGATGAACTGACCTTGTCTGACGATACGGTTAAGGCCTTCACCCATGGACACTGGGCATCACGGTGAGGCCACTCCCAAGGTAAACAGACATCCCTACATCACCAGGCCTTGGAAAAGGAACTGCTGATGTTCTCCATTGAAAACTGCTCTCTCGGGGCGCCTGGGTGGCTCAGTGGGTTGAGGTCTCTGCCTTCGACTTGGGTCGTGGTCCTGGGGTCTTGGGATCGAGCCCCGCTTCGGGCTCTCTGCTCGGCAGGGGGCCTGCTTCCTCCTTTCTCTCTGCCTGCCTCTCTGCCTACTTGTGATCTCCATCTGTCAAATAAATAAATAAAATTTTTTAAAGAAAAGATAGCTGCTCTCTCTCCCCTGGAAAGGTCTCCAGGGGAGGGCAGGCAGCAGGCCCTGGTAAACTCAGCCCCCAGATAGTTCATCTCTCGAAGATGTGAACGTATGAATATGTTTCAATGTGATACAGCAGCCCTGAGTGCAGTGCCGGAGGCAGGAAGGGCAATAGGACAGCTGGTGTGCCATCACCAGTCTCCTGTAGAGAAAGGAGTGAGGTACTCTCATTCCAGAAGGCATGACTGTGCCTTACCCTTGTCAGCATGGGCTGACGCGCTCTCCAGAGTTGTGGCCAGCAGCATTCAGCCAATGTCTGCTGAGCACAAGTTCAGTACCTGACCCAGAATCTTAAACATGCACTGAAATACTATGCACAACTCAAGAGAGCAGAGGTGGAGTTGTGGAGCAAGGGGTGGGATGGGCTGCAGGTTACAGGCTGTGTGATCTGGAGAAAGGATTTTAATCTGTCCTTCTAGGTAAAATGTGGAATGTGGGCATCAAACACATGCCCTGATGCTGCCAGTTTCCTTAACTTGGTGATGAGCATCCAGCCAGGGTAATTCGTTCCCTTGGAGTCCTGTGGGAAAAGTGGGTACGTGGAGTGAATGAACATTACATGGCGGTTCCCACACTGGCCTGGGGTTTCCTTCTCTCTAGGCCTCCAGTGGTTGTTCAAGACTCCCATTCCCTGAACCTAACATTCCCTGCATGTTGATGATGTTCTAAGGATCAGAACAACCCACTCACTTTACTTCATTTGGAATCTTGGGCCAGAGGCACTGTAGCCTTGCACAGAGTCTTCTAGAACTGGTCGGGACAATCTGTTTTGTTTTAGTGCTGCTTACTTTAAATATTAAATTATTAATGAAAAGATATTTAATAGGTGAGGAAAACACACAGATTCTATCACAGAAATATATAGTTTATTTATCCTTGTTCTCTTTTAGTCCTTGTCCATGTGGATAAAGACTTTACCACAAATATAATATCAGTGCACAGACTTTTTGGTACCTGGCTTTTTAAACTTACATTATAAGCATTTTCGAGTTTTACTGTTATCATTTTTAATGACCAAATTGTAACAGCAAATCAAGTGAGTGAAAAATTAAATGTTTTCCCAACCTATATTCATTAGCAACAACTCCCCACCAGTTTTCTTATTTACTCCTGTGCAGGGCGGTCTCCTTGGTTGTCCTTTGCTTTTGAGATCATCACTCAGTGCTGCTCTCGTGTTGGGTTCTGAATGCCAACCAGGCCCGTTTGTGTTACGCTGCAGGGTCAGGCTGAAGAGGCGACGTCTTCACCCGGCTCAGCTGGAGGGCTGCGAGGGCGGCTGTTTCTTCTTGCATTTCACCCTACTGTGTGTCTTCTGATGCCCGATGAGGTGCGAGCTCTGGGTGAAGGCCTTTCCGCACTTGCTGCACGTGTAGGGGCGCTCCCCAGTGTGCGTCCTCTGGTGCCTGATGAGATGCGAGCTCTGGCGGAAGGCTTTTCCGCAGTCCTGGCACTGGTAGGGCTTGGCCCCGGTGTGAGTCCGCAGGTGCTGGGAGATGGCCGAGCGGTCGTTGAAGGTCCGCCCACACTCCGGACACTCAAACGGTCTCTCTCCAGTGTGGATTCTCTGATGCTGTGTGAGGGAGGAGCTCTGAACAAATGCCTTCCCACAGTCCTGACACACGTACGGCTTCTCTCCTGTGTGGATTTTTTTATGTACAGAGAAGTATCTCGGGTTCCGGAAAGTTTTGCCACATTCGCTGCATCGGCAGACTTGGCTCCCTTTGTGGATTCTTGTGAATGTGATCTGCTGAGTGCTCCGGCCGAAGGCTCTCCCACAACCACTGTTGTCTCTGGCTTTTTCCCCTTTGTGGTCCTTCTGATGAATTCTTACACCTGGACTACGTGTCACCTTCTTAACCCGTGAGCCACGCTTACGCAAGCGTTTTCTAGGGAGAGTTTTCTGGAGTGAAATATGGCTTGTGCCAAGGCCAGAGTTGGTCCGCGATGGGGGGCTTTCCTGAGGGAGGGTTTCTTCCTGAGCCGGCCCCACCTCCTTCAGTGCCGCGTCTGAGACATCTGGGGCCTCACCCTGTGGGACATCTCTTGACATGGGGGACCAGGTGTCATCCCTTGAGAATTCTTCCAGTTTCAGGTCATGGGCTGGTTCCTCCTCAGGAATGTCAGACTTTGGGGTTAACTCTTTACTTTCCAGTGTAGTCTCCCACCCTAAAAGAACCCAAAAGGTGTGGATACAGTAGCGAGAAAGTGCTAAATGGGCTGGGAGTAGGACATAGCTAAGTATTCAAAAGCTGCCCACGAATAGCCCTGCGGGGACTGTGAAGAGCAGTGAAGGAGCAAAGAGAGGAACATGAGCTCAGCCGCTGGGGATGCGGCTGGAAGTGGGATAACTGTCCTGGTCTCCGACTCCTCTAATGCCTTTAAGGTAGGCAGCAAGTCAGCCCTTCACTGGATCTGAGGATGCTGCTGTCCACACAGTGCCCACCCCTCCAGGTCCACAGGGCCAGCTGAAAGCACGGATGGTGCACGGAACTCTCCAGGGCATGCCCAGTTCTCACACTAGGCCCAGAGAAGGCAAGAGCCCCAACCCAGGGCCTCTGGTGCTCCCAGTCCCGGAAGGCTGGAGCGGCCAGCACGGGCAGAGCCTTACCCAAAGAGACCAGGTGTCCAAAGGTTTCCAACATCACGTCATGGTACTCAGTCCTCTGCGTCGGGTCCAGCAGCCCCCACTCTTCCTTGCTGAAGTCCACGGCCACATCCAGGAAGGTCACTGGTTCCTGCAATGCCACATTCTGTGTCTGCTCAGCAGTGGGGTCATTGACAGGGACAGAAGGAAGGATGACTGGGGCCTCCCAACAGTCTACTGAGTTGAGGGCGCCCCTTTTCTGGGGTTTGCATAGAAATGCTGACTTGGGCCATAAGAGGCCCAATAAGTCCCTTCTCACAAAATCAGAGTCTGGGGCCGAGGCTGGAGGCAGAGTCCTTGCTTCGCTAAGAGCTACAGGTGCTATAAGCAAACTGCCTCCACTCTACCCACCCCTGTGTGCAGCTCACCCTCTCCCTGCAACTCCCTACAGAAGGCTGCCCCTGAGACAAGCCCCCCCCACTAGGCACACACCCCCGCCCCCTGACATGTGGTGGAACTGCCTTTGTGGACTGAGGCTGCTTGAGGGTGGGGTAACCAGAGGCTACACTGAGATCAGTCCTTCTGGGGAGCTGGCAAGAACTCTAGCAGGAAGAGGCCTCCCCATGGCACTGTGCTGTATGTGGGAGGTCTTTTGCCCATGAGGGGCAGAGTCTGCTTGAGAAGGAATGGGAGAAAGCAGAACCATTAGACCAGGACTAGATAGACATACCCCTCTCTCATCACCAGGAAGCCCCTGAATACAGCCTTGCCTGAAGCCTACTCCAGACCACTCATTATGTGAGAGCCAATAAATTTACCTTATGCTTGAGCCAGCTGTGAGCCACCGCATCAAAAAGAGTCCTGAACATGCCACACACACCATCATTTAGTCGCACTCTCTGAGCCTCAGTAGTTAGCAAGACAGGGACAGTGCTGTTTCACCTATGCCCTGGCTCTGGGATATTTATGAAGCAAATCCCAGACATTTTTTTCTGTCATGAACACCTAAGTATGTGGGACGCTTGGGTGGCTCAGTTGGCTAGGCGGTTGCCTTCGGCTGAGGTCATGATCCCAGGGTCCTGGGATGGAGTCCCACATCGGGCTCCTTGCTCGGCAGGAAGTCTGCTTCTCCCTCTGCCTTTGCCTACCACTCTGTCTGCCTGAGCTCTCTCTAATAAGTAAATAAATAAAAATCTTTAAAAAAAAAAAACACAAACAAACAAAACACCTAAGTATGCATTTCTGAAGGACAAGGGCTCTCTTGTTCTCACCCAGATCCAGATGTGGTCTGCAAGCCCCTGCCTGGGGCTCCTAAATGTCTATAAATACTTGGCCCCTCCTTTTTGCCTCCAAATTTTTTGACTTCTAGTCACTGTGCCCTTTCTTGGTCTCCATGGTGGCAGGAAGGCAGTCCAGCCCTTCACAATCATAAACTCTGAAAGGCCTGGCTGGTGGGAGATGAAAGGTGGAAGGGGAGGTCATCTCACAGGGGATGCTTTGACCAGAGAAGGAAAGAGTGGCCCTTCCCACTCACCTCAGGTGGTTCCTTCGCTGGCCAGGTAGTCATGTTCTCCTCCTCCTCTTCCTCAGGAGCTGTGGTCTGGAGAGAGCAGCTGGAGTCCTGGGCGGGTAATGCTGGGAGGAGACATCAGCACAGGGGATCAGCCAGGTGTGGTGCTACTTCCAGGAGAGGGCAATGACAGCCATTTCTCTTTCTGGGACCCATGGGGCCAGCACACATCGTATCTTGTTGTTGCTGCTATAGGGGGCATCTGTGCCCATCCTTGTCCTCACCAGGTCAGGTCCCCATGCTGACTCCTCTTCACAGCCCATGCCCAAATCCCCACACCTGGATAGTTCAGGATGCATCACCCCATATGACTACAGAGCACTGGTGTCCCCACTGTTGAGACCCCTGATCTCACTCCCTCCCTCTCCAGGAACTGTTCTGGACCCACTCCCTCCTCCAAGGCAGTTGCCTCTTCTCTCCATTAGCTTCAGCAGCTGGCCTCACACCTGTCCTTAGAAGCAAAGACCCCATTTCTGGCCTCTGAGTACTCCACCCTCTTCCTCTTTCCCTTTTCTCCATGGAGGCTGGGACTTCTGACTCCCAGGACTGGATTTATTCTCATAACACATACCCATCTTGATGAGAATTCTATCAAGTTTCCTCCACCTTAGAAAACAGCCCTAACTGGCCTTATGGCCCCCTTTCAACCACAGCTCCTTCATGCCTGACTCTTCATCTGTCCCAACTGGTCCATAAGCTTCTATAATGACTTCACCCACCCCCCTCATCAAGGGGAACACTTAAGTGACCCAAGCTGGCACACCAGGCTGCTGCTTCCTTCTGGCCACAATGATTGGATCATGCATGAATACAGGGCCCACAGCTAGACAATCAGAGCCAAAGAGGCTTTGGTTAACACTTAGGAAAGAGAAATTCTGTGTGGGGAGGTCCCACATGGAGATAGCTTGCCTGTGAGTGAAAGTGACAGAGGCCAAGAGAAGAAGGATGACAGAGGAGAGAAGATGAGTCCTGAGGACACTATAGGAGGCCCTGGGTCCAGCCATGTCTGAAGCTAGTAGATCACCCTGTGACTTTTTCAGTAAATTCTCCTCCCTTGGCAATCACAACTGAGAGTCCCAACTAACTTGCTGATCATAAATGCAGGAGTTTTAGAATTATCTGTAAGCCCTCTCTACACCGTCCTCTATGATATAAACTGACTTCATCCCAAGGTGTAAAACGTACGAGACTGGCTTTTATCTCGTGAGATCTACAACTATCTCCTCGGCATCTCTATCAGTTTCCTGTTGTTGCTGTAACAAATGGCCACAACAGTGGCTAACAATAATACGAATTTGCTGTCTTGTGATTACAGAGATCCTAAGTCTGACACCAGCCTCACCGGGCTAAAAACTGAGGTGTTGGCAGGGCTACCTTCCTTTTGGAAGCTCTGGGGGAAAATATATTCCTCACCTTTCCAGTTTCTGGAGGCCACCTAAAATACTCGGCTTCTGGCCCTTTCTCGTGTCACCCCACTTCAGGGGACATGTGTCTTCTCCACCCTTAATGTTCACAACTGCCTCTCCGTAGGTACCCTTGTGATTGCATCTGGGTCCACCTAAGTAATCCAGGATAATCTCCCCATCTCAAGACCCTCAGTTTAATCAATGGCATCTGAAAAATCACTCAGTGTGGGACGTTATATATTCAGGTGAGCACGGAATCAGTGTCCGTGTTCCATGGAACTCAGCCGGACAGAAATCAAGTTTCATGTCATCTCACCCCCAAATGCACCCCACACAGGTACCCCCCACCTCCGCTCCCACCACTGTCACTCCTGCCCTAGCCACCACACCGCGCGGAGGGCCCAGTGACAGCTCTGGGCGGCCGAGCTGCTTCTCATTTTGACCTTGTCTTTCCACCATCCACGGCAAGCTGCCACCTGGTGAGTCTTTAAGGCACAGTCAGACTGTGCCACATGTCTCTAGGGAGAGTTCACGGATTGGTTCCCACTGCTATAGAGTGACACTTCTCACCGCTTTAGGACAACATAAAGATCTCTCCAAGGGGACTGCCAGCCCTGCCCCTGCTCCCTTCTACTGAAGACCTACCCATTTCTCTCTAATTTTGGACTAGACTGTTACCGCTCCCATTTTGGGCCTTCATAAGTGATGCTCCCCTGCTTGGCACATCTTTTCTGCCCACTCCTTTTTTCCTTTCTCTCTCTCTTTTTTTTAAGATTTATTTGGAAGAGAGAGATAATTGGGGGAGAGGTAAAGGGGAGCTCGAGAGGGAGAGAAGCAGACTCCCTGCTGAGCACGGAGCCTGCCTTGGGGCTCAATCTAATGACCTGAGCTGAAATCAACAGTCAGCTGCTTAACAAACTGAGCCACCCAGGTGCCCCCTTCCTGCCCACTTGAGTTCCACTCCACACCAAGGGTTGGCTACAGCAATCCACCTCCTGGAGCCCCGCCGGCACCCTTGAGTTCCTCTCAACCCCGTATTTGTCACATGCATATTTGTCAAATTCCCATCAGTCCTGCTGGACCTAAGGCTCACTGAGCTCATGAGTCTGAGTCCTATCTGCCTCTGTCACCACTTTATCCACAGCCCCCACCGAGCGCACGACACCAGAAGGCTCTCTTGGGAGGGCGTCTGGCTGGCTCAGCTGGGGGCTGTAAGTTGAAACCTCACGCGGGGTGCAGAAATTACCTAAAAAAATAAAATCTTAAAAAAAAAAAGTGCATTCTGGGAGTATGCCTAAGTGATTACAATCACGTTTTCTATTAGTTTGTAGTACAGAATGGATCCCGAAAGGATGAAAACAAAGGCTTTAACTGTAAGCTTCTCTCAGGAGCCTCGGAAGGGCTGGTTAAAGAGTGTAGTCCCAGAGCCTACCCAAAGGTTTCAGTAGCTGTGAGGTCAGCCTGAGACTCTCCACTTCCACAGAGAGGTCCAGGGATAAGGCCATTCTCAGATTCCCTGACCTAGAGACTACGGCAGGGACTTCAGCAAGGAAGCATCTAAAACCCTGACTCGGGAACATGTTCGGGAGGCAGATGCCCTTGGCCTAAATGGAAACAGCATGACATTTCCCCAAGCTCTCCCAGGAAGCCTGAATTCCTCCTCTCCCATCCTCCAGGATGCCCCCACAGGAGTGTCTCTCTCTACCCCTCCATTGCACTTACTTTCCTCCTCAGACATCCAGGTTACATCCTCCACCAGGGACACTGCCTCCTGGCAGTCCTCTGGGTGCTGCGACTCCACCCACATCCGGAGCTTCCTGGGCAGTGAGCCCAGGAACTGCTCCAGCACCAGCAGCTCCAGCATCTGCTCCTTGGAGTGCGCCTCGGGCTGCAGCCACTGGCGGCACAGCTCACGCAGCTGGGCCAGGGCCTCTCGGGGCCCCGCCACCTCCTCAAAGCAAAAGCCCCGGAACCTCTGGCGCGCGGCCTCAGGGTCAGCTGGCTGCTTGCCTAGCTGTTGAGTGGGCTCCCCGAGCACAGCTGGGCTCAGGCCCTCATCTTCGGCATAGAGGGCCCGGATCTGGGCGTTTCGGGGACGAGCTACCTCTTGGTTCAGTGTGAGGACTTCAACGACTTCGATCTTCATCAGGGGATTCCCAGCAGGAAGAGGATCCAATTGAGGGTCCAGTGGAGCTGTAGGATACTCTGTGAGTCAAAAAAGCACAGCCAGACAGACGGCCAACAAGCACATCAACATTATCTGCCACCAGAGAAATGTAAATTCAAACCACCGGGAGACACTACCACACACTATTATCAAAGGTGAATGGTAACAGCTGTTGGTGACGATGTGGAGAAATCGCTGTTGGTGGGAACACAGAATCCCGCACCATTCTGCAAAACAGCCTGCCAGCTCGTCAAAAAGTTAAACAGACTTACATTATGACCCAGGAATTCTCCTAGGTATACATCCCAGAGAAACGAAAACAGATGTCAGCACCAACACTTGCAGAGGAATGTTCACGCAGCGCTATGCGCAAGAGCCCAAGAAACAACTCAAAATGTCACCAAATGAAGAATGGATAAATGAAATGCGGTATACCCACACAATGGAATATTATCTTGCAGTAAAAAGGAATAAAGTACTGACACAGGCTACAGTACGGCCGAAACCTGACAACATTATGCTGAGCCCAAGAAGTCAAACACGAAATGTCCAGAAGAAACCAACGCAGACACAAAATAATTAGTGTTCCCAGGAAATAGGGAATTGAGGCAGTTGGGGAGTGTTGGCTAATAAAAATAATTTTTTGGAGGGTGAGGAAAATGTTCTGAAATTAGACTGCAGTGATGGCTACACAACCCTGTGACTATAACAAAAATCACTGAGCATACACTCTCAAAAGGTGAACTTCATAGTATATAAAGGATATTCCAATACAGAGTGGGGGGAAAAAGAGGCAAAAAAGATTAAGAGGCCTGTGATGCTGTACAGGTCTGCAGCCATGCACAGCGAACAGAATCTGATCCTGCCTCCATGGGGGCCAAGATGGCTGGGAAAGTCAGGGGCTCTGTGTCTTGGCACAGAGTTCACAAGAGCATCTGCTGAACGCTGAACACAACTCCAGCATGGCCCTAAAATGCTAAAGAGGAAACACAAGCCAACAGGAAATAAGAAAGTTCTCTACAACTCCCAGGAAGAAATGCTAATTAACTAAAGGACTTAAAAACTTTAAAAAAGAAAAAAAGTTAATAGAAAAAATGTAACCACGGATTATAGTTTACTTTCATTAGATTTATGTGGTTCTATAAACACAGAAATGGCAGGGCTGACGTCAAGGAAAAAAAGGACCTCTCACTCTTGCAGTTTTCAGTATACATGATTAGCACAACTCTACCTGGTAGGGAACTTACAATGTGGACTCAAAGCCTTAGCAACAAATGCCCAGGGGAAGGTGGGGGGGACTTTCATCAGATTAACGTACCGGTGGTCCGGGAGCTTTCTGAAGAGGAACACAGATGTAAAAACACCAAGAGGAGCGCCTGGTGGCTCAGTGGGTTAAAGCCTCTGCCTTCGGCTCAGGTCATGATCTCAGGGTCCCGAGGTCGACCCCGCATCCGGCTCTCTGGTCGGCGGTGCGCCTGCTCCCCACCCCCACCCCCGCCTGCCTCTCTGCCTGCTTGTGATCTCTGTCAAATAAATAAAATCTTAAAAACAAAAACGAAAAACCGGACACCAAGAGGATGAGTACTGAGACACTGAAACCTGTGTCATCAAGCCCAGACCACCAGAGCCTGAGTCCCCTTCTGACCGTGCGCGTCCGAGACCTCCAGCGAGAACCTTCCTCTCTCCCAACTCCCCCAGGCCCCGCGTCCCTGGCAGCGGGCTCCCAGAAGACAGCTCTGCCGCCTCATCGGTGGTCTTGCTCGTCGGCACGCGGCCGAGCAAGGCCACACGACGGAGCAAAACTGGGCAACAGGCGGTGTCGAGACGCGGCTCAAGAGAACTGCGGACTCACAGGCAAGCGCTACAAACAACGCTGGTTTCCGCGCAGAGAAGCTGCAGCCCCGTGAAGCCAAAAAGAGCCGAAGTCACCGGTAAGGAGTCCCCGCAGCTGCTATCGGAAAGAGCCACCCCCTCGCGAAGGACGCGAACCGCGGCGGCCAGCCCAGGCGGCGCCAGGGCCCCGCCCGCTCCGAGCACCTGCAGATTAAACCTGCCATCAGCAAGTTTTTAAGCGCGCCGGGCGGTAGGCGGGGAAGAGGCTCCGGCGGAGGCCGCAGCCACAAGCACACGTCTCCGCTCGCTTTCGGGAGACTGAAGCGAGGCTCCCCCGCACCCTCACCCCGGGGAAACGCGGCGACACCAAGTCACCACAGCCAGGCCCCATCCCCCCGGTCCGGAAGAGCGCAGGCCGCAACTTCCGGCCGGGGCAGAAGGGCGCCGCTCGCCCGACACGGGCGCACTACAACTCCCAGGAGCCTCCGCGGCGGACCTCCGGTGCCGCCATGTTGAGGCTCTGGGACCGGCCCGGGACGCGCCCAAGCCCTTCCCGGACGGCGGCCCCTAGGCTAGTTAGGGTCCTTGGGGCTGCGGCCTCTTCCGCTCTGGTCCCTCCCACGACCCCCCGCGACGGCGGACGCGCCCTGGGGCGGCGCGGGCGCAGCTGGAACTTCCACCCCCTCCTTGCTGATCTGCAAGTTTCTCCCCCTTCGGGCAAGTGTGGGAGAGTGCGGTGGCGTCCCCTTAAGTCAGCGACGCACGCGGACTCCTCGTCCATCTCCGTGCCCGCGACTCCAAAGCCTTCCCGTTCCCGTAGGGCTTCCCAGCCCCCTCCAATTCCTGACTACAAGCCTCGCCTCGCCTCGCCTGTGGCTTCCTCGGTTTAGCGGTTTCACAAACCTGTTGCTGGAGATTGCTGGCGCGCTCTGCGAGGAGTGAGTCAGCTCGGGCTCCGGAGTCGCCCGCGCAGGGTGGGGCCGCGGCCGCCGCCGGGACACGGGCCTCGGGCGCTCGAGATTGCAAAACCCGTCCTGGGCCGCGCTTTTCGTCCTGGCGACAGCTACACTCCTTTCCTAGGCTTACATCCCGGTTCCGACCCCTTCTCCTAAACTTCTGTATTAACTTCATCGGGGGCTTCCCTTTCCGACTCGTTTACACCTGCGTTGTGTCTGGCATTTAACTACCTTCCTGTGCTTAGGACTTCTGTTGGCTCATTACCCCAGCCCCGCCAATTCCTGATTTGAAAGCAGAGTTCATGTATTCCCTTCCGGTTAGAGTTCTTGGAGCCTGAAATTTCCCTAGAGTAACTCGGGAAGCAAGGGATGGCAAGTTCCCGAATTCCCAGCAGCCCTGGACCTGAAAAGTGCCCCTGATACGGGGCATTGGGGCGCGAGGGGAGGTAGTGCTTCCTAGCCGCTCCTTGCTGGGCCACGGGTACCATTTTGAGCAATAATCGTGCATTGGACTTAAGAAAAAAA
>ML101544.1:13355-27873 GCA_003697995.1 Taxidea taxus jeffersonii | reverse complement strand
TTCAAGGAAGGAAGCTAATCAGAACAATTAATAATTTTTATATATGTATATATATGTGAAACCACCATTCATATCAAGATACAGAATATTGCCAACACCTCAGAAGATTCTTTCCTGCCCTTTCTCAGTCAATACCCAGTTTTCCCACACCGCTTGGAGGGAAGCACTGCTTTGCCTTTTATCACCATTGATTAGTTTTGCTTGTTCTTGAGGTTCATATTAAAAGGATTTTGTGTTAGGTACTTTGTTTTATGTGTTTGGCTCCATATAAATCTGTGAGATTGATTTATACTGCATATATCAGTAGTTGGGTTTGTTTTTTTTTTTTTTGCTCTAGTATTCCAGTGTACAGATAGTTGCAGTGCTTTATCTCTTATGCATTGGATTGTATCCATATTTTGGCTATTATTATTAATTTTTAAAGATTTTATTTACTTATATGAGGGGGAGAGCAAGCACCCAAGCACAGAGGGAGAGGGAGTAGCAGACTCCCTGCTGAGCAGAGAGACTATTGGAGGGCCTGATCCCAGGACCCTGAGATTATGACTTGAGCTGAAGGCAGACACCTAACCGACTGAGCCACCCAGGCACCCTACTTTTGGCTATTATTAATAAAACTGTTCCAAGTATTCTTATATATCTTTGTTGAGGTAAATAAGCTCTCATTTCTCTAGGTGTGGCTTAGTCATAAAGACCTGTTGCCAGTAGTTTTCTGGGTGGTTGTACCAGTTTACATTCCTACCACCTATATATGAAAGTTCTAGTTATCCAGGCCAACATGAGAAATTCCAACAGTTTTATCCCATGTTTATGGATTGGAAGAATTAATACTGTTAAAATGTCAATACTGGTAAAAGTCATCTATAAATTCTGTGCAATCCATATCAAGATTCCAATGGCATTTTTTAATAGAAACAGGAAAAAACAGTCCTAAAACTTGTTCAGAGCCATAAAAGACCCTGAATAGCCGAAGCAATCCTGAGAAGAACTAAGTGGGAGTCATCACACTTCTGGTTTCAAGCTACTGTAAGACTTTAGTCATCAAAACAGTATGGTACTGACAGAAAAATGGATCAGAGGAACAGAATTGAAAGCCCAGAAATAAACCCAAGCATGTACGGTCAACAATATTTAACAGGGGAGCCAAGAAAACACAAGGGAGGAAAGATGGTCTCTTCTGTAAATGGTGCTGGGAAAATTAGACATTGACAGAAGAATGAAACTAGATTCATCTTATGCCACTCTTAAAAATATAACTCAAAATGGATGAAAGAGTTAAATGTAAGACCTAAACCATGAAACTTTTAGAAGGACATATAGGAAGAAAGCTCATGGACGTGGGTCTTAGCAATGCTTTTTGAATGTGACACCTAAAGCACAAGCAACAAAATAAAAAACAAGTGGGACTATATCAAACTGAAAAGCCTCAGCAAAAGAAAGTGCTAACAAAGTAAAAAGGCTACAGAATGGAAAAAAGGAACTTGCAAATTATATGGAGGTTAATACCCAAAATATATAAAGAACTTCTAAACACAATAGCAAAATAAACCCCTACTAATCCAATTCAAAATGAGCAAAAGACCTGAATAGACATTTTCCCAAAGGAGAGCTACAAGTACCAACAGGTATATGAAAAGGTATTCAGCATCACTAGTCATTAGGGAAATGGCAAATCAAAACTGCCAAAAGAAAAAAAAAAAAAACCACAATGAGGTATCACCTCACACCTTTTAGAATGGCCATTATCAAAAAGATAAATGTGAAGATGTGAAGAAAAGGGGACTGATGGTGAGATTGTAAACTGGTGTAGCCACTGTGGAAAACAGAATAGAGATTTCTCAAAAAACAGAACTACCATATGATCCAGCAGTTCCACTTCTGGGAATATATTCAAAAGAAACTAATACTCTAATTTGAAAAGATACTGTACCCATGGTCACAGCATTATTTACAGTAGCTGAGAAGTGGAAATAACCTAAGTGTCCATTGACAAGTGATAAAGAACCTGTGGGGTATATATATATACACACACACACATACACACTGCACACAAAATGGGTATTATTCAGCCATTAACAAGGAAAACCTGCCATTTGTGCAACATATATGGACCTTGAGGGCATTATGCTAAGATTTTGAAATAAGTCAGAGAAAGACAGGTGTTGTATGATCTCAGTTATATGTGGAATCTAGAAAGAAAAAAAACAAAAAAAACAGTCTCAGAAAAAGATCATATTTGTTGTTCCCAGAAGTGGGGATGTGGGGGATAGGGAGAATTGGAGGAACATGTCAAGAGGTACAAACTTCCTATTACAGATAAGTAGTAGGGATGTGATGTACAGCATGATGACTATAGGTAACCACTGCTGTATGATATATATGAAAGTTGTTAAGGGAGTACATCTTTTCTTTTTTTTAAGATTTTTTATTTTTATTTGTTAGAGAGTGAGCACAGGCAGACAGAGTGGCAGGCAGAGGCAGAGGCAGAGGGAGAAGCAGGCTCCCCGCAGAGCAAGGAGCCCGATGTGGCACTCGATCCCAGGACCTTGGGATCATGACCTGAGCCGAAGGCAGCTGCTTAACCAACTGAGCCACCCAGGCGTCCCAAGGGAGTACATCTTAAGAGTTCTCATCACAAGGACAAAAATACTTTTGCCTTTTCCTTTTACTGTAGTTGTATGAGGCAGTGGTTGCTAACTAAACTTAAGGTGGTAATCATTTCGCAGTATATGTATGTCAGAGCATTATGCTGTACACTTTAAGCTTATACAGTGATATATGTCAATTATATCTCAATAACAGTAGAAAAACTCTTACGGTAATTTTCACTGTGTACAAATATCAAATCAATAGGGACACCTGGGTGGCTCAGTCGTTAAGCATCTGCATCGGCTCAGGTCATGATCCTGGGGTCCTGGGATCGAGCCCTACATCGGGCTCCCTGCTCAGTGGGAAGCCTGCTTCTCCCTCTCCCACTGTCCCTGCTTGTGTTCCCTTTCTCATTGTGTCTCTCTCTGTCAAATAAATAAAATCTTTAAAAAACACACAAGTATTGAATCATTGTACTGCTGAAACTAATGCTTTTTAAAAATTTTCATTTATTTTTTGAGAGTGGGGGAGGGGAAGACGGGGGAAGAAGAGAGACCAATCTTTTTCTTTTTCTTTTTTTTTTAAAGATTTTATTCATTTATTTGACAGAGGGAGAGAGATCACAAGTAGGCAGAGAGGCAGGCAAAGGGAGAAACAGGCTCCCCGCTGAGCAGAAAGCCCAATGCGGGGCTCGATCCTAGGACCCTGACACCATGACCCGAGCCGAAGGCAGAGGCTTAACCCACTGAGCCACCCACTCGCCCCCTGAGAGTAATACGTTATCCATTAATTATATCTCAATTTAAAAATTTAGCCATTCTGATGGGAATGCAGTGCTTTATCATTGCATTTTTGTTTGCATTTTTTTGAAGTTAAATGATTTTGAGCACATTGTCATGTTCTTATTGGCCATTTGAATGTTTTCTTAATTAAGTACTCACTTATATGTTACCCATTTTTTAAAAGTTGGGTTACTTTTCTTGGTACATAGGACTTCCTGATATATTGTGGATTGTACTGTTAATGTCTTCTGGTTTATGTCTTCCCTTTGATAAAAAGAAGCAGTTTCGTGTATCATTGATGTGCAAACTTTTAGGCATCTCTCTCTCTTTTTTTTTTTTCTTTTTGGTGCTGCTGTCTTAATTGTTATAGTTATAAATCTAATGTCTATCAAGGTTAATTTATAATCAAAAATGTTTTTAATCTCTGTCTCAAACAGTAGAGCTTACCTTTGTTTTAAGTAAAGGAAAACTAGAGCATCTGGATTTTGCTTAAATGGAAACATCAGATAGCATATATGCATTGTGAAATAAATCCACATGATTGATGGTTTTAATTACATTGTCCTCTGTATATAAATGTTAAAATTTGGGGATGTATGAAACTTCCGTCACAGAGCTTCAGAATATTATTCTGGGAAAGATACATAGTTTTGCTCTGTTTGAACGTCACTGATCACCTTTAATAGACTGTTAACTATGTATACCTACAATACCAGATGTAGATATAAAGAAACATATGACAACTTTCCTTTTTTTTTTTTTTCCAATGCCACATATGTACTTAGGTACCCAGTCTGACATTCCCAGAAGTAGGAAATACAAATAATGTTTCTCATATTCTATATACCTATAGAACGTTTTTCAACTGAGTATATTCACCTAGCTTTATTTTTAATGAGGAACAGGAGGTTTAGCATGCTTAGGGATTTACAGAAATGGTAACAAGTGAATTGTGTATCGAGGAGGAGCTTAAATTGGAAGTCCCAGACTACATATGTCTGGGAGAAGGATAGCTGTGCCTTTTTTGAGGAATGTAGAAAGAGGTGCATGAAGTGACAAAGACGGAAGAGACAAATGAGCAGAAAAAGCTCCTTCATACCTGTACCTTTTAAGAGATTCAAGCCTGTCCATGTGTTTAAAAGATTTTTTTTTTTTTTAATTTGACAGAGATCACAAGTAGGCATAGAGGCAGGCACAGAGAGAGAGAGAGAGAGGAGCAGGAGGAAGCAGGCTCCCCGCTGAGCGAGAGCATGATGCGAGGCTCAGTCCCAGGACCCTGGGATCATGACCTGAGCTGAAGGCAGAGGCTTTAACCCACTGAGCCACCCAGGCGCCCCTGTCCATGTGTTTTAACATCTTTTGTCCCACTGAGTGGTTAAAAGATGCCGAAACCAGAGGAAAGGGGAGGAACTAGGAATGTGTGAAAGATCCACAATGTGTTCTAGCCACTGAGAATTCAAAGCCTTTTTGATTGGTGGGGGTGAAGTGGGAAAGGACTTTGTCAGTAATACAATTGTTATTTGAAGGAGAACTTTAAGGCTAGAAGACAGTGGTTTAATCAGAATAAGTGTGGTTTCTCTAGTTGAGGGAAGAGTTCGTGAAGGTTAGATGTAATATCAGTTCCTGAGATTTATGTTCTCCCAATTCCTTCTCTTCCAGTCCTCGAGGCACTGCTGAGGGAAGGCAGTTTTAGAACCATGAGTCTGTTTCACTGGCTTTCAGGTTTTTTTTTGCATTTATCTCCCCACCCTGCCAACCCCCACACATGGGGTTGTAGCTATACTTTTGGAATCTGTGCATTTAAATTTTAGTACTAATCACAATTCAGTTTTCATTTTTAAAAAAGGGTTTCTTTGTTGTTTTTTTTTTTGAAGATTTTATTTGAGAGAGAGCGATCAAGAGAGAGTGCACAAGCAGGGTGGGGAGAGGCAGAGGGAGAAGGAGAAGTAGACTCCTCGCAGAGCAGGAAGCCCAGTGCAGGACTCTATCCCAGGACCCTGGGATCATGATCTGGGATGAAGACAGATGTTTAACCAACTGAGGCATCCAGGAGCCCAAGAAACAGTTTTATATGTGTAAGACAATTTTTAGTTTGTAGCTTGGTGTACGTTTAGATTTGTAGATGCTATGAATAAAATCCATATGTGGTCCCAGTATGTACTTTTCACAGACTGGGAACTGTTGCTATATTCTAACATTTTAAGAGTTATGGACTCAATTACAATGTATGTGTGTATTGGGGGAGGGGTGACATTCCTCACACCAACAAGCAGTTGTCAGACACTGGCTGGGTATCCTACAGTTCAACTCAGTTCTGACTCTGTCTACCTGGAAATGTCATCAAATTCTACAGGTTAAGGGCTCAGTCCTACAAGACTTCCGTTTACTTTAGATGACAGTTGCAATTTATGTTGTCTTCTGTGCATCTAACCTATTGGAGGTTCCAAAGACACCCTCCTTTGCTAGAGTGGCTTTCAGAAATGAGAGAAACATTTTACTTGATCACCAGTGTACTTAAAAGGATATATAATTCAATTTAAAAACACCCAGATGGAAGAGCTGCAGAGGGCAGGATATGGGGAAAGGTTGCAAAACTTCTGTGTTGTCTCCTAGTGTACCACTCTTCCAAATCTCCACGTTCACCAGCCCTGAAGTCGTGCCCTGCCTCCTTGGTTTTTTATGGAGCCTTCTTTATATAGGCAGGGTTGATTAAATCATTAGCTGTTGACCGTGGAGCTCAGTCTCCAGCCTTTCTCCCCTTCATGGAGGTGGGAAGTGGGGTAGGGTTTGAAGGTGGACTGAAAATTCTAATCCTCTGATTCCTTGGTTGGTTGCCTTTGCAATCAGCCCCCCATCTTTAGGTGGGGTCCAAAAGTCACCTCAGTAACATGGCAGAAGGTGCCTTGGTTGCTTTCATCGATTAGGAAATTCCAAGAGTTTTAGGAGTTTGTATCAGAAAGGGATGAAGACCAAATAATACATACTTATTTTTGTAAATCACAGTATCACACATCTTTCTTCTTTGAATAGGTAAAGAACTTGGGCTGAGATATGTAAAAGGGTTTATCCATAGTTGAACACAGTTTGGAGCTAGAACTAGATCCTAGAATATTCTAATTTCTTGCCTCATGTTTTCATGCCTTTAATTGCCTGAATTTTTCTGAGTTTTTGCTTTGAAATAAATTTTAACAAACTGGAAGTTTAACAGAAACAATTGAAAATCGTCACCTAAATTTGTTATTTCCAGGTCTTTGAAGAAACTGGTTTTGACATCAAAGATTATATTTGTAAGGATGATTACATTGAACTTCGAATCAATGACCAGCTTGCTCGTTTGTACATCATTCCAGGAATTCCAAAAGACACAAAATTTAACCCAAAAACCAGAAGAGAAATTCGGGTATGAAATTTAAAGTATTTGCAGGCTGCTGGGCAGTCTCCCAATTGAATGAAGTAAGAAATTGTTTTTAGAAACTCCCTGATGATAATTAACTAAATGAATTATTTTTTTATGTCTCAGAACATTGAGTGGTTCTCCATTGAGAAATTGCCCTGCCATAGAAATGATATGACCCCGAAATCCAAACTTGGTTTGGCACCTAATAAATTTTTTATGGCCATTCCCTTTATCAGGTATGTTCCTGTTTCTTGAAATACAATACTACTTCTGATCCTTTTTTTTTTATGTAGCCAAGTTTTAAGAGTGAATTCTTAATGTTTTCATAGACCATTAAGGGACTGGCTTTCGCGGAGATTTGGAGATTCCTCAGACAGTGACAATGGATTTTCTTCAGTTGGTAGCACACCAGCTAAACCCACTGTGGAAAAATTGAGGTAAAGAAATATATTCATAGAATTCCTGCATTCTGTTAGCTTTTAATGCAGTAGCATTTTCCTTCTCAAGTTTACAGAGGTATTGCATTCCTTTTTTGTGGGTATTATTTTGTTACTGGTCTTAGAGATAATAGAAAATTTTTTTAAGGGTTTTTGATGAGATGAAAAAGGTTAATTGGAGTTTAAAAGGAGCTTCAGGCACATTTAAAAATAGTATATACACAAGAGGGTATCAACTTTTTAGATGGGGAGATAGAACATGGAGGGAAAAAAATCTGCCTCTGTGTATGTTGCTATTCTCTTCTCATAGCCTACTTCAGAGACAGTTGAATCTCGGAAGATCGTTGAATGGAGGACATACTGAAGTCTGTTTTTGTATAGGGGTGATGAGGAATACTGATGTATAATTTGTTCAGAAACTTGAACTGTGAAGACTTGGGCTTGCTGCTTTTCTTTCCCTAACAAAGACTATTTGTTGTATTGTAAAAAGTGACTGTTACATGGACAGGAACCACAAAGAACATTTTCTTGGTTGGAACTTAATTATATCCAAATTATAGTTACAGAGTAGGCTGAGTAAATAATTTTGTTAAATAAGCATATATATTTGTAGTAAGCTTGCTAGAACTTTTATATGTTAGGTTCAGAGAGAATTGCATTATATATTTTCTTTAATTAAATGTTCTGATTCTGTCTGAGGGCTTCAGAAATTAAACAGGAACAAACCACATCTATAGTCCATATTTTTTTAAATACATAGGGAATATTTCATCTTGGTTGGGTTTTATGAGGACAGGAGCTTAGACTATGCTTCGAGAGTCATTTCTGCCTTTCAGAACCTGCGATTATAATCCCCAAATGATACACTATTAGACAAGTGAAGCAGTATAGGAAAAGTAGATGGCACTATTAGACAAGTGAAACAGTATAGGAAAAGTAGATGGGAGAGTAGCTAAGATTTAAAAGAAACAATACTACTAAAAAGTTACAAAATAGTGACAGTGTTTAGAAAACAGTGGGGGACGCCTGGGTGGCTCAGTGGGTAAAAGCCTCTGCCTTCGGCTCAGGTCATGATCCCAGGGTCCTGGGATTGAGCCCCGCATCGCATCGGGCTCTCTGCTCAGCGGGGAGCCTGCTTCCCTTCCTCTCTCTCTGCCTGCCTCTCTGCCTACCTATAATCCCTGTCTGTCAAATAAATAAATAAAATCTTTTAAAAAAAAAAGAAAAAAAAAGAGAACAGTGGTATTCGGTGTTTGGGGGACTGTCCATCATAGCAAGTGAGGCAACTCCCATATCTTTTAGTCCTAGGCTTTGTGGTCCTAGAGAGTGGAGTAAGGATGTTACGAAGCAACTCTAACCAAATTTCAGGTTTCTTAGGCAGGATGGTGTGTTCTTAGCATATAGACTAATGTCTGTGATAATGTGTTGGAGGAAATACCTGAATTTTGTCTCAATAAAGTAGGCATACTGCAATTTTATTGTTATTTTTAAATGGGAAAGGAAAATTCTGAAATATTCAGAAACAACCACTGTAGTATAGTTCTTTGGATCAGTGACCCTGGACTGTTGTTATACATGTAAGTGGTACTATAAAATGGTATCTCTTGGGGTGCCTGGGTGGCTCAGTGTGTTAAGCCTCTGCCTTCGGCCTAGGTCATGATCTCAGGGTCTTGGGATCGAGCCCCCGCATCGGGATCTCTGCTAAGCAGGGAGCCTGCTTCCCCCTCTGTCTCTGCCTGCCTCTCTGCCTACTTGTGATCTCTCTGTCAAGTAAATAAATAAAATCTTTTTTAAAAAATGATATCTCTTTATTACAGACTGCTGTGTGAATTCAACCTTTTACAATCAGATTCTTTCACATAAGAATTTGAGACCAGACCTTTATTTAATTTGCTCATCTGTTGTCTTGGGCCCCTTAATTTTTTTGCCTTAGAATATAGCTTAAATTTCAGATCCCCTTCTAGCATAGAGGACTTTTAACAGACCTGTGTAGGATCAGATTCCACACTTTAAGCATTCTGGTTGAGAAGGAGTTGTCTCTCCTAATAAGAAAGAACATCCACTTATATTTGTTTGTTTCAACTAAATTTAGAATTATTTTCTTCAGGTTTTTAAAAGGTATAATCACTTTTTTTTTTTAAGATTTTATTTATTTGACAGACAGAGATCACAAGTAGGCAGAGAGAGAGGGGGAAACAGCCTCCCTGCTGAGCAGAGAGCCCGATTTGGGGCTCGATCCCTGGACCCTGGGATCGTGACCTGAGCCGCAGGCAGAGGCTTTAACCCACTGAGCCACCCAGGTGCTCCTAAAAGGTATAATCACTTATAGGGAGGAGGTAATATGGATAATTTAGGGAAGTTTGGGATTAAAAGTAACACTGTTAATTCATTCAAGAAATAGTATTTGAACACCAGGCGGTCTTCTGGGTGCTAGGGACATAGGTAAAGTAGATAAGAATCCCTGCCCTTAGGGAACTTGGATTCTACTGCAGAGAGGTAGACAGTAAATAAGAAAGTAAGGTTGGTGATTTGTAAGATAAACTATCAAGGTGTTAGAAGAATTTTAAGTGAAAATTTCATGATATGGTTTTTATTTTTTTTAAATCTTGGTGTAGTCGAACCAAATTCCGCCACAGTCAGCAGTTATTTCCTGAAGGTTCTCCTGGTGACCAGTGGATAAAGCACAGGCAACCACTTCAGCAAAAGCCATATAATAATCATTCTGAAATGTCTGACCTTTTAAAAGCAAAGGTGAGTGGTAATACCCTTAAAGATATTCATAATTTAGATTTATTTAAATTTAGGCTTTGAAATGTATCTGAGTTGAAGAATTGCAGATTAACAGTTACAGAACTTTGAATTGTTGATCAAAGACTTTTATGTTCCTGACTTATGATTGGAAGCGAAGCAGAGACTTGTTAACCTTTACGGTTTTGGTATAAATACAGTATAGTAAGTAATAAAAATTAGCATCTGGCTTTGGTATATATGCCACCAATGAAAGGTTTATTATTGTGTTGTATTCTCATGCATGATTATACCACACTTTATTTATCCGTTCTACTCTTAATGGACATTTGGTTTCCAGTTTTGGGCTTTGGCAAACAATGTTGCTATGGATATTTCTGTACGTATATTTTGATGAGTATTCTTTTGTGTATAGATAATGAATAGAATTTCTAGATCACTGGATATGCCTGTTCTCAAGTTATCCCCAACTGAATATGTGAGAGCTCCACTTGTTGCACATCCTTACTAATTCTTGGCAGTGTCTGTCTTTATCATTTTAGCTATCCATTTGTGTGCCACTCTTCTTTGTTTGCATTCTTTTAAAAAATATTCTGGGTTCATCAAAATTAAAAGCTTTTGTACATCAGAGGACACTCAATGAAAAGATAAACCCACAGAATGAGAGAGTATTTGCAAATCACATATCTGATGTTAGATTAACATCCAGACTCCTCTAACTCAACAGCAAAAAACTCCAATTAGTGCTCACTTTAGCAACACATACCCTAAAATTGGAACGATGTAGAGAAAATTAGTGTGACCTCTGCGTAAGGATGACACACAAATTTATGAAAAAAAAAAACCCCAATTAAAAAATGAGCAAACAGCTTGAATAGACATTTCCCCAAAGTGGATATGCAAATGGACAATGAACACATGAAAAAAAATCTCAGCATCATTAGTCTTTAGAGAAATGCAAATCAAAACCACTCTGAGATACCACTTCATATCCATTAGGATGCTGTAATAAAAAAAGGAAAATAGCAAGTGTTGACAAGAATGTGGAGAAATTAGAATTCCCCTGCATTCTCGGTAGGCATGTAAATGGTATAGCTGCCATGGAAGATAGTTTGGTGGTTCCTTAAAAAGTTAAATACAGAATTACCATCTGATCCAGCAGTTCCACTTGCTGGGTATATACCTCACAAAACTGAAAGCAAGGAAACAACCAGGTAACTTGTGTACCCGTGTTCATAGTGGCATTATTCATAATAGCCAAAAGATGGGAACAGCCCACATGTCTGTCAACAGATGAACAGATTGACAGACTATATGTACAGGTATATTAGTCATAAAAAGGAATGAAGTCGGGGTGCCTTGGTGGCTCAGTGGATTAAAGCCTCTGCCTTCAGCCCAGGTCATGATCCCAGGGTCCTGAGATTGAGCCCCGCGTTGGACTCTGCTCAGCGGGAAGCCTGCTTCCCTTCCTGTCTCTCTCTGCCTGCCTCTCTGCCTACTTGTGATCTTTGTCTGTCAAATAAATAAATAAAATCTTTAAAAAAAAAAAGGGAATGAAATGACACATACATACTACAACATGGTCATTGCAACTTAGGCACATGCTGCATGAAGTAAGTCACACACCATGGACAAATATACCATTCTGTTTATATTTGGTACCTAATAGACAAATTTATAGATACAAATTAACTTGAGCTTACCAAAGCGAGGGATGGGGGAACACAGAGTAATGGGTTTAAAGTTTCTGTCTGGGATGATGAAATAAGTTCTGGAGATGGATACTGGTGATGGTTGCACAACATTGTGACTATACTTACTGCCACTGAATCGTACATTTAAAAGTAGTTACAGAGGTAAACTTTATATTTCTTATACCACACTAATGAAATTGGATTAAAAGCATGTGGTAATGTGAGTTTCTATAAAAGCATGTGGTAATGTGAGTTTCTATAAACCTGTTTCCTTACTATTTAAAAAATAATTTTTTTAATTGGAGTATAGCTGACAATGTTACATTAGTTTCAGGTGTACAACATAGTGATTCATCATTTCTCTATATTACCACAGGTGTAGCTCCCATCTGTCACCATAAAACCACTGTATAATGAACGCTATTACAATGTGATTGACTGTATTCCCTACACTGTGCCCTTTATTCTTGTGACTTGTTCATTCCATAACTAGAAGCCTTTATCTCCCACTCCCCTTTACCCATTTTATGCATCCCCCTTTTGGCAAGCATCAGTTTGATATTGATATGATGTGGTTCCCCAGTGTTTCTGGAAAATTTGAGGGGGACTTTGCTAAACTGTTATTCAACCAGCTAAACATAATCTTGGGGGTATATGCTTTTGTCCTGTTACATTATAGTGTAGGTTTACATTTTATTTCTTCTCATTGGAAAAACAGAATCAAAGTATGAGGGGGAATGGCAGAAAACAATATCAGGATTCACCTAATCAAAAGAAAAGAACAAATGGGGTCCACAGCCAGCCAGCCAAGCATCAGAATCCCTTGATGGTAAGACTTCTAGTTCTAAATCTAAGAAGGCAGTTCACCCTGTTTTAGGAGTGGAGCAAGGGCATTGTCAAAGCACATGGAACTGATATATTTGTAAGATTTTATGGAGTGAAATTGTGCATTATTTGCTCACTTAAAATCTCTGCCTCTCTGTTATAGGTTTGTCACATTGATTCAGTTGCACAGCTGATTTTTGCTTTTTTATGTGGGTATTTAAATATTTTTTAATACTGTGAAAACTGTAGTCAACCCTGCTTTCTAGAAAGAGCAAGTCCTTGACTATTTTTCTGTATAGAGCCTGTATTGTTTTAATTAAGTTGAAAGTTGGGAAGAATATCACGGTATATTTTTTCCCTTCAAGTTGATAGAATTTAGAAAATTAAAAATAAAATAAAGCCAGTGCCATAGCCTGCAGACAAGATAACTGTGAACATTTTAAGCATTGACTTTCACCCTTAGTCTGTGCTCTAGAAAGTAGCAGTTCATAACTAATGGGTCTCCATTGCTTACCTTTTCTGTAAATCCTGATGAATTCTCTTGTAGTTTCACCTACTTTTCCTTTTTTAATAGTGGGTAATAATAGTAGTTTTAAGGTTTTAGCAAAAAGTTTTTACCTCAATTTCTGTTTGCTGTTTACTTAACTTGGGGTATATTGATTTCATGGGCAAACACATGTTAAAGATCAGTTTACTGTTAGATTGCTTGCCTTTTACTGTTATACTTCTTTCCTGTCAGATTAGCACAGATAAAAAGAGCCATTTGTATATTGTTGAGTGTTTTGGCAACACTTATAAGTAACTAATTGGTATAATCTTCTAGAGAGTAGCTTGACTATATGGAAAGCCTGAAAGGTTCTTAAATTGTTTCCCTAGAAGAGAATTTTAAAGAATGTTCATTCCATTACTCTTTTGATAATGAAAATATGGAAACAATCTAAATACCCAAAAATATAATTTTAAATGCAGTATCATAGATCTATGCAATGGACTACCATGTAGTCATTAAAAATGATGGTATAGATTTATATTTATTGAAAAAAATATGTTCACAGTATATTACATTTAAAAAGTAGATTGGGCACCTGGTGGCTCAGTCAGTTAAGCATCCAACTCGACTTCAGCCCAGGTCATGATCTCAGGATTGTGGGATTGAGCCCCATGTGCTCCGTGCTCAGTGGGGAGTCTCCTGGAGTTTCTCTTCCTCTCCCCCTTACCCCACTTGCAAGTGCTCATACTTTTTCTCTCTCTCTAAAATAAATGTTAAAAAAAAAGTAGGTTATAGCATAGTCCTATGTACAGAATAATTCCACTGAATTTTAGTAATTATTTGAAAATTCACAGTATCATCATAGAGAAAAAACTACAAAGATACACCAAAATGTTAATACTTAATTATCTCTGGGTTGAGAAACTTAATGAGTAATTTTCTTTTTCTGGTGTTTCTATATTGTACATGTAATCAAGAACTAAAAAAAGTTTTAGGCTCAAAATAAAAAATAAATATGGCAGTGTAAGACCGGGGATGGTGCTATATTACTGGTTGAATCTTCTTCCTGAGAAACTTGATCATACATCTCTTCATTTATAGTGAGTAGAATAACTGCAGCTGTTGTGTGTGTGTTTGTCTTGTTTCTTTTTTTTAAATAGAAATGTGAAAAAAGACTACATCCACGAAAACTTCAGGATAATTTCGAAACAGGCAAGTCATTTTCTTTTTAAAATCTCTGGTGAGATTTGATTTGGTTTTCACCTAACCTTGATTTTAGTTGAGAGTATGATGGACTGTGATAGGCAGTAAGAGTTGCACATGTTTGTAGAGAGTTCGTATATGTGGTCACATTCTCTTATTCTCTTAAGTATGCAACTTGCTAAAATGACCTTAAATGATCAAGAGGAAATGATTTTTCCTTTCAGTGTGCTGTTTTGTGTGTGAATGTCAAACCTTGGTGCTATGTGTGAACATTGTAAGTCAATAAATATTAGTGAGAGGGGAGTAGAACCAAGTATTGTAAAGATGAGGAGACCTCATTCTCACATATATAT
>ML101544.1:0-12955 GCA_003697995.1 Taxidea taxus jeffersonii | reverse complement strand
ATATATATGAGTACTAACTTCAGAAGGGCAACATTCCCCACTTTTCAGGAGGCAATGAGCAACTTTTTAAGCAGGTACTGGGGATAGCTTTTATTAAATCAGTTATAAAGAGTAAGTTTGTGACCTGATTTGGAAAGTAATGGTGATGAATGTAGAAAGTTCTTTGGTAATACTGATTTAATAGATGTCATTTGTAAGTACAGTAGACTTTTCTTATATGCTGTTTTGAATTGTGTGAAATCCCTGTGCAGTAGATACATATTTATTCATCATTCAAATTTAAGCCTTTCATGCAGAAAAGTCTGAAGAAATAGGAAGCATTATAATCATATTTTCTTGCAGTACTGTTTATAGTTTAAGCAGGATAAATGCTATTTTAAAAGATGCTTTAGGGGCGCCTGGGTGGCTCAGTGGGTTAAAGCCTCTGCCTTCAGCTCAGGTCATGATCCCAGGGTCCTGGGATCGAGCCCCGCATCGGGCTCTCTGCTCGGCGGGGAGCCTGCTTCCCTTCCTCTCTCTCTGCTTGCCTCTCTGCCTACTTGTGATCTCTCTCTGTCAAATAAATAAATAAAAATTAAAAAAAAAAAAAAAGATGCTTTAAACCTGTTTTCGAAAATTAAGGTTAACTATGAAGTCACTGGAACTGTCAGTCGTTTGGTATATATACGTATGGGGGTTGACGTCCCCTTAATAAGATTTTTCTGGCCATGTTGTCTGGTGGGGATATGATAGGCTGATAGTTTAATTAACATAAGCTCAGAAATCAGTTACTTTATAAAATCTTTAAAAAGGCCGTATGTTCAGGAAGAAGGTATATTGTAACTTCATATACCTAGCTTAATTGGGGATGGCATGGACATATAAAATTTGTCTTGAAAAGGAAGTATAAAAAGATTTTTGTCTTGGGAAACCTCATTTGAGATTTTCTTTGTGCCTCAGCCTTTTTTTTTTTTTTTTTAAAGATTTTATTTATTTATTGGAGAGAGAGAGAGCATGCACAGGTGGGGGAAAGGGCAGAGGGAAAGGGAGAAGCAGGCTCCTTGCTTTGCAGGGAGCCTCTGTGGGACTCGATGCCAGGACTTGGGCCAAGGGCAGACGCTTAACCAACTGAACCTCCCAGGTGCCTGTGCCTCAGCTTCTTGGTGTCTGTTCCCGATCCATTTTCCTGGTCAGGTCTCCTCTACCTTTAAAACAAAAAACAAAAACAAACCCTGATAAATTGGGAGTTTTGTTGGACTGTGATTTTGAAAATTTGGATTTTTCCTTAGGTTAATATATTCCCTAAAGATTTGGTAAGCTCCATCTTTATTTTTCTAGAATTGGACTCTTTGTAAATCTTAGATTACAGTTGTAATCTTTACAGTGCTTGCATTTTTTCCTCCTCTTTTTACAGTGCTTACATTTTGATCTCAGAAAGCTTCCTTTATGTTGGCACAGAAAACAAATATGGGAGTAGAAAAAAAGTGTGCCCATTTTTTGAAAGCATGTGAATATTAAGGGTCTTAAAGGCTGAGATTAAGATTTGGAATGAATGTGTGGAAATTGACAATCCTAGATTAGAAAATCTGTTGAGCCCTAGGTTAGGAAAGGGAAAGTATCTTGGTGGTTCTGCTTAGGTTAGATTTAGAGTGTAGTGAGGAAAAATATATACCGTACGTGCATTCCTTTATAACAGAGGGTGGGAGGGGGCAGTATTAGAGTTCTTACTAAGTTATTGAGTTTGTTTGTTTATTTATTAAACAGATGCTGTATATGACTTGCCTTGCTCCGGTGAAGACCAGTTGCTAGAACATGCCGAGGGACAGTCTGTGGCGTGTAATGGTCATTGCAAGTTCCCCTTCTCATCCAGAGCCTTTTTGAGTTTTAAGTTTGACCATAATGCTATAATGAAAATCTTGGACCTTTGATAGCAGCAGCTGTGTTGTGGAAGTCCCAGGATCAGAAACCTGTTGCATTTGAGTGGGTGTCTCTTTGAGCCTTACCTTTCTCAGGTGTTTTAAAGAAATGCAGGGAGGCAATGATGTTTCTGAAGATAATGTTCTCTGCAAAAGAGAGAGTAGAAAGAAACATGAGTTTGCACTGTAAATGCAGTTATAACCTTTTATACAGATATACCTTTTCAGTGTTTGGCTAACGAATTTAAGTTGCTTTTTATGAGAGCATTTTTTTTTCTGTGTGATTGTGGTTTTTATTTCATGTTCTGGTCAAAAGATAGTGCTTGAGTCATCATCAGGTAGCCAAGTTAAAGGGAGTGCTTCATCTAGCCATGACAGTGATTGCAATAAGAGTTTCCTTATGTTGACATTTTTAAAAGAAATTAGAACTCACAAATATTAAATGAATGCAAGAGCTAAAATTGTCACAGAAGTCAAGATGGCTGGTCGTCTGCTTTGGTGGCATTTTACGCATTTCTCTGCTTCTAACCACTTGGGTTCTCTAATCCTCCTGTGCTGGGAGATTTGTTGAAAGGTTTTATTTAGAGCCAGCATCTACTGTGTAATGTTCATGCTAAAAATGAACACAGCACTTCATTAAAGGACAAAATCCTCAGCCTGGAGAGGGACTGAGTTGGTTGGGTAGGGAGTGGATGCTCTGACTGGGAGTTGAGAGCCTTGTGCAGTCAGCGAACCAGCGAGAGAGGAGCGGGGAGCCTTGAGGTGGGGACCCGGCAACTGCTTTGGTGGCAGCTGCTTTGGTCTTGTCTTCACTGTCCTGCCACCAGCTCTTCACTATTGTACAATGGTTTCGTTCCTGTGAAAATTTATTCTCTATTACAGTTGTGTAAATATGAATGGAATGAATACTGATGTTATTAGGTTTTAACATTGCATCTGGGTGTTGATCTCTGGAAGCTAATGTATTAGGTTCCAGTTTGCGGTAGTAGCAGAAACTGACATGCCTTTATGAGCATGCTGAAGTCCCTTGATAATGGAGCAAGAAGGGAAGGGGTATGCGGTTCACCCAGGTACAAATAAAGCATTTCACTTGCAGATGATCAGAACAAGAAGGTAATATACGTAACTCACTTCAAGGACTGTATTTTGCTCTTTCAGGCTTCTTAAATCTAAATAAAGATGGCAGTGCCCATTTTAAGAATTTCAGCTCTAATTGAGGACAATCACCAGGACTTTAAGGGGGCTTTAGTGTTTGGACTGCTTCTGACCTCGTTGAAGGTATTTCTTTTGGCAGGGGGTGATGTGTGAGCATATGCGTGTGTGTGCATCTGCCATGTGGGTTTTAAAAATCTTTTTTTACATGTGGTATCCACAGAATATATCTCTGCTTGTAAATTTTATTGTAGAAGTCTTTATTCTGTATAGATAGCCTATTTAATAGGGGTCCTATATGACCCAGTGGGACTTTCAGAAGAAATACTATTGTAAGGAATTCACTTGGTATTTCTTTGCTTTAGCTTTTAAATGGCTTGATTTTTAAAGGAGAAATTCTATTTATTAATAAATGTGTCACCCTCTTGGTGCTAAGCAGGAGAATTCATGATTACAGCAGTATGTTTAAAATTAGGTTATCCATAATCCTGCATCTTTTAATGTGACAAACTTGTGAATCCTTCTGTGACCTTTTTTAAAATGCATTATAGGATTGCTTTTGGAAGCTCTTACTGTTCTTTCCAGAAATACAGCTGCTTTGCTTGGGTCTCCTTGAGCCATATTTATAGTTGGTCTCAACATTCCAGATTTCTATTAAATTGTTAAGGGAGTAAAAACTTAGTTTGCCTAGCAGGTAAATCATTATCACTCATTTACTGTCATCTGGCAAACATAATTTTTAGTGATTTCATGTGTGTGTGTGTGTGTGTGTGTGTGGTGTTTTTGTTTTTTTGAGTATTTTGGTCAGTCTTTCTTGTGCCTCGAGTTGGGTTTTTCAGCTCTTATTACAAAAGCAAAAGAGATTAGAGTTAGTTACCAGAAGTATGTGTCTTCTAAAGGTGTTGAGCCTTTTCAAGAACCAACAGATTATCTCTTTTCAATTACAGCAGTTTAACTATGGTTAAATGTTACTGCTGTTGTGCTGCTTCATTTAATGCACTGTGGAACAAAATAAGGGTATTGTTGAGATGGGATTTGGGTAACTTGAGGCTTTTAGCTCTCTTGACAGTTTGAGGTAAAAAATGATGTGAGTTAAAGTTTATGTGTGTGATGTGACTTAACTATGCAGAAAATGTGTACGTTGGATGTACCTGTTTTATGTACATCTTCTATACTTATTTCCTTGAACCTGTGTATTAGTTTCTCAGTGTTCAGGTTACCTTGAGAAAGGCCATGCTTAGCACAGAACTGGATTTCTCCTTTGAGAATTTTAGCATGGTTTGAAGAAATCAAGTGATAAAGGAGTGTGCTGAATATGCAATAATGTACTTGTGTGTGCTGCATTTTAAGAAGCTAGATGAGAAGAGTAGTTGTGTTGGCTTCATTGTGTTTTAATGTCTTTGAGAGAAAAATAGTTCTTTGAATCCACTTTTTAAATGTTCTTATGTTCTAGCCTTACATTTTCCAAGGTTCAGTGCACTGTGAATCTTTATTTTTTTAAATTTTGTAGGTGCTTTTATGTATAACTGTAATGATTTGTAAGATGTTAAATGAATTTTTTGTACTTAACCATTCTTATGCAAAAGATAGGGGTATAGTTTACATGCTTTCACAAGTTTTTGTTAAGAAATAGCAAATGAATGGTTTTAGGATTTCAACCAGTGACACTCTTCCTGAGACATAAACTGAATAGAACCCGTAGTACGGGTGAAGTTTGAAGAGGGTTGAAACTTGAGTTGGATTTTCATGTTAATACATAAAAGCAAGTCTCCTAAGCTGCCAAGGGATTTGTGGTCACAGCTTGCTGCTTTGAGCTTTGGATATTCTTATTTTTCTATTAAATATCAATTAGTAAGTGCAGATAAGGAAGATGTATAGCAAAATATAGCAAAACATAATTTTATGCTATAAGATTGGGTTGGTACTTTGTCTTTTATGGCTTTAGTAGTTTGTGTGTAATGTCAAAAAACTCTAAGTAAATGGCATCCTTCCACAGGGATTAAATTTAAATTTTATTGTAAAGCTCAACATACTATGGTGGTCTTTAGGAAAGTTCAGGTCTAAGTGCATGTGTACATTAAAAACATTTCATTATCTGATTCCCTTTTTGTTTGTTTCCAACAGTTAACTTGAATAGTGAGGAGCAAAGTCAATATAAAAATTAGACTCTTTGCCAAGTTACTTTTCTTACTATGATAATGTCTCTTGGCTTTTTATCTTTATTTTTGTACTAGTACCTCTCTGCCTGTTAAGATTTTTTTATTGACATCTATTGTGTCTGTGTTCTCTGAGGCAGTGTTTCCTTTGCATATTAATCATAGTTACAAGGTCAGATTCATTAACATTTTTATGATTGAAGAAAAGTAAGTCACTTAGTGACTTTTGACTCATTATATTCTGGCATAGGGAAGGGGCTCATATATATTGTAACTTTAGATGAATGATAAGCAAGACAAAGCCTTACTTTGTCTGAAGGTATCAAAATATCCTTTACCTTTAAGTACCTGTTTCTGGGTAAACAGGTGTACTAAAATGACAGTTTTGTTAGACCTTATTTCTGATAGCTTGGTAAAGCCTAGCTAGAGTTCCTCATTTTTTATTCTGTCCTAAGACTTTAAAGTGTATAGTTACCCAGAACTCTAAAAATGAGATTATGATGGCATCAGCATCTTTTTCTTCCTAGAATTAAGTTGCTCTTGAAGTTTATACTTGTGTGTCCTGAAGATGGCAGATTGCAAACAGGCAATAAAGGCTCTGTCCTATGCTTTCAAAATAAAGCTCTGGATTGCAGTTTCAGAATATAAGATAGATAATGATTATAGAACAAAAGTGCCCTGAAGGAAGGAGGTAGCTATAGTTGCTGGGCAAAGAGAGTATAAGGAAGACATTTTAGAAGATAATCCAGTTCTTGAGTGCTGTCTGTTGTATTATTAGGCTAGAAACGTGATCATTGCCTAGGCCAAGCAGTGTCTAATATATATGGCCATGACCAACTGTTTTCTAGCTCTGGATAAAGTTGTCCTTATTTTTTTTACGGTTGCCAAGCAATCCAGTAAATCTAAAGCAAATTTTCTCACTTTAAAGATCAATGTTTTGAGCCTGGTCCTTCCCGTTTTGATCATTTACAGCTCCAACCACACTGAAGTGCTGTACTTTCTTCACCAGGAGTGTACGAGCACAGCTGGCCGTGGTCAGGCGTGTGGCATAGCCACTTCATGAGGTAGCTATACATTCGTCCTGAACGGTGATCCATTCCTTTCCATCTAGTTCTCTTATGACAAACCACATGTACTATGGGAGCAGTAGTGTAAAGCTAGGGAAGAACATGAAGCTACCTCTCATACATGGGAGTGGACTTGAAGGGCTGGCTTCCACCAGCTTTAGTTGCTCAGACTTTAAAGTACAAAGAAATGTAAATCAAAAAAACTATGATAAAATATGGAAGTTTTATTTTGAGAGATGTTTAGAATTGAATCTTTAATCTGGGTCCCCAGATTAATGAAATCACTAGTGAAGAGATTGCATTTGTCTTGAGTCTTCTGTGGTTAGTAGAGGGGATGGTCTAGCGATGGTCATGGCTTGAAAGCACAATCTGAAAAGAAGCATGCCAAGAGTGCTTGTTCAGCTGTGTAGTACTGGCCAGCGGTGCTTGGGGGAAAGGGATTGGATGCAGAAATCAATTGCCTTGTTTTGTAACTTCAGCCCACATGGACCCTCCTCTTGGTAGACTTCTTTAGTCCTTTAGTCCGATGGAAGAATAAGGCCCTGAACACATACATGTGCTGCTTTTTTGGTGGGAGGGCTCTTACAGGGGTTTGGGTGTCGTTATGGTTATTGGCTTCTGAAGCCAGAAAGAGGCCATGGAGTCCCCACCACCACCCCACATTTTGTATCTTGTTCCTTCTATAGAAGGTTAGTTTGTGCTACATCCTTACGGTAAATCTGCTGCTGTGGGAATTTTATGCAGTGATGATATCTTGCCCTTGGGCCACAAGTGGAGGGGAAGGTTATGGACACCACTGCTGTTTTGGGTCTCAGTGCATGTAGCTGTCAGATTGGGAACAAAGAAAACTGTGGTTCTAGGGTGAAATGGGCAGTATTCTGCTAGTCCTGGAGAGGTCTTAGTTAACAGTCTTAGGTTGTGGACTTTCTGAGGTATGTAACATTTTAATTTAATCTGCTTTGCATTCATTGACTGAGGTTCTGAAGCAATCTCTAGCTACAAACTATGGTATTTTGGGCACAAATCTGCATTGTTATTTCTCAGGCTTTAAGAGATTAGCCAGTTTTTTGTCAAATATCTCAGTTTATCTTACTCTCTTGTGATATTTTGGAATCAGCTATGGATGGCAACAAATGAAAGCAAAAGCTCTCAACTGAATGCAGTTTAGCAAGGTAGTAACTATTCCTTAGCAGTTCAGTTAGACGTTAATACTTCCTGCAGTGAATGAGTAGTAGGGGACTTGCTGTCTTCGTGTCCTGTACATAAAATGTGCACTGATAGAAAAGCACAAAAGACATATCTACAAGTTTCTTTGTGCATTTCACTACTGTCCCAGGGCACTGCTGTCTCTGTTCATTTTAGGTTTGCATTTGGATGCTGTACAGGTACCTTTAATTTCAAATATAAGTGTCTGAAGAACTGAGTCCTTAATTTTACTTTTTGGCTCATATTTCATTTTGAAGTTAGGATGGGAGACAGCTAACAGACTTTCCATTTTCTTATAAGCTTTTCCTTCAGTAACAGGGACAAAACCATGAGCTATTTTGTATATATGTTTGTGTATATAACACACACATGTATATACACACACACATATATTTTTTTTCTTATGATTGTGTTTGAAGTTTATTAGCTTAATACCTTATAAAAATCATCTTTGGTAATTGACACATACAATTCAGATGTAAAGGTTTACCTGTTGGCTTTAACGAAAACTTGTAACAATCTTATTTCAGAATAAAATGATTAATCAAATGGAATTATAGTGCATGTATTCACAAGTGAAATCCTATATAAAATTGTCTTTTATGCAGGTTAGTTTGTATGGGAAAGGGAATAAGAATTTTTTTTAACCCTACCCCTCCCAAAACAAGGGTTTGAAGTGTCTTTTATGCTGCAGAGACTAGGTAATGTTCAAGGAAGATGTGTAGTCTTAAACAGTTTTCTTGGGAGAAGGTTTTAGTCTGAAGAAGATGAAGATATTTATGCTGAATCATGTTAAATTTCATGTGGGACCTACGAAAGCTGGTAGGAAAAAATTGAAATGGTTTCACTAAATATGTTGCACAAACTGGACTAGATTCGTAAACTCTTCAGTGATTATTTTTGTCTTATATGAAAATAGTTTAACATTTAATTTTTGCCTTAACTGTCACAGCATTTTATGACTTTACCTTCTAGGGCATTTTAATGTTTGAAAAAAGACTGTAAGTAAACCATTAGAGTTAATTCTGTCTGTGGTAGCAATGTTCCTGGTGCTTGTTTTGGTTAATTGTCAAACAGCAGAAAAGAGACCCCAGAATACTTGTGGGCTTTACCTTGTTGTTCTACAAATTGATACCTTTCAATTGGATTTATTGTGTTTCTGAATTTATTACATTCTGGCCAGCCAGTAGCTTTGTCTCTTTCCCTCAGTGTTAATCAAAGGATAAGGACTGATTCTCACTTGTATTGGGTGTGACCGTCATAAATTAAGAATTTCCAGTGAGTTTAAATGTTTGCAGGATTATTGTATATCCAAAGTTGACTAGCAGTGCCAGCTGTACTCTCCCCTGAGAAAATGAACAGTTATTATGCTTTTTTGAAAGCTTTTTGATGTAAATAACACCAGTTTAGAAATTAAAAACCTTTTATCTTGCAGAATGCAATTTGAGTGAATGAAGGTTTCCTTTTGTATTTTAAAACATTTTTACAGTTGATTGTTCAGATATTGGCTTTCTGTAAAAATATTATCGTGTTAAATTTAGACTGTAGTGCAATATCAATAAATTTTGCTGCTTGGACAGTTTTAATTACTACCTTAACCTGGTTTCTGCTACTGTTACTTGTTATCATAGGTTCCAGCTTATTCATATTTTGTCTGTCTTTGGACCAATAAAATATGACAAGTATGAGATAAAGGCATGTTTATATGATGGGAAGAACTATTAAAAGAGTGTCTCTGCAAAAGTGAAAATAAAGAACTGGTATGTATTCTCCATCTTAAACACTTAATAGTTTGGTTATTGCTTTAAAGCAAAAGTGGGGGGCGCCTGGGTGGCTCAGTCATTAAGCGTCTACCTTCGGCTCAGGTCATGATCCCAGGGTTTTGGGATCCAGCCCTGCATCAGGTTCCCAGCTTCTCCAGCTCCCTCTGCCTGTTGTTCCCCCTGCTGTGTTGTCATATAAATTTGAAAAATCTTAATTAAAATAATACATACATATATATATGTCTATGTATTATATAAAGCAAAATTGGTTAGATAGCTACAATCTAGTAATTCTTAAACAGTTGTTCTCGAACCAGGCTTTCCAAATAGAATACTTAACAGTCTTTGGATCATGGGAGAAATGCATTCTTCTCCACTACAAGCCTCAGCTATATGATAATTATTATTTAAAATTTTAAGGGGGGGGGGCCAAGGTATTACACTTTGCTTTCATACTGAGAGCTGACCACATTGCAGGAAAACATTGTTCCTCTAAAAGACATGTTGCAAAGCTGCTTGCCATCATTCTTGTCATCATGAGTAACTTCCTTGCACTTCCAATTCTTGATTATATTGTTTCCCTTATTTTTAAAAATGAAAAAAAATTTTCAGTTTTCATACCACATTTTAAAAGACAGCTGAATAGAAATTGGTGATGAATAAAGGTTCTTTGGCTGTTTGGACCTAATATAGTGTCTTTTGGTTCCCAGCTTTGACTAGGGCTTTCAATTTAATGTGAAGCAGCATGGGCTTGACATTTACATGTATTGCAGAAGGACAGTCTTATCCCTCAATGAACACAGTTAAAGTACATCATGGAATTAGAAATATTTATTCAGAATATAAGAATGTTTGTAAAATATTATAAATGTCTCTGTATAAATAAATGGAGTTTTTTAAACAATTCTATATCAAATAACACAAAGTAGCTATTTTACAGCAGCTAAAACTAAAGGCATCTGGAAACATTTGGCATACAAGTGAAGAATCTAAACAATGACAAGGTATAGTACAGGGTTAAGGGGTAACTTTAAAACGAGACTTAGCACAAACAGTAGGACAATACTGACAAATGCAAACTTAGTCATATGTGCTTTAGTAACGGACAGTACATTCAAGCAGGTTCTTCTAGTTCAAGTGGTTTAAAAAGAGCACATTTTCAAATAATAGGAAACTTAAATCTCATGCAAAGTAAGTCTTGATACTATATCTAGAAACTGATTATGAGTAGAAAAGTGAACATGTGTCATTATCTTTGCATTAGGGTCAAACAAAAGCAGATTCTTAGGGGCTCTCATTCACTTGGCAGTTGACACTCGCACTCTTTAGTGAACTGAGCTCTACAAACATTTTCCACATGGATTTGATTTGCAGAAAGTGCAAAAGTGAAAGGTACGGTGAGAACTAACTAAAAGCAGATCATCGGTATGCGTGTGGGGGGAATTTTGTATATAGCTTGCTGCTTCATTCTGCTGAGCTGGTATTTCAGATGATCAGTAGATGCGTGATTTGTAGCAACCTTGACTACAGAAAAATCCAGCACTGCCTGTCATTCAAGGATCTAGTTATTCAATAGCCGTTGCTGTTATGGGCAGAATGAGTTCTTGTCTGGGTCACATGCAAGAACTCACTCAGATGCAACGTGATTGAGAATGTATCCAATACAACTCTTGATCAAAAATGCAACCACTGTATGTGAAACATTCTGCCTTTATACAGGAATTGGTAAAACAAGAATGCAGGGACAGCTGCTTTTCAGCTTGTACTCTTTCCCACTGGTTTCTATTTTAACAGCCACCGAATGCTCAGTGATGAACTGGTGCCAGCAGCCAGCATTACGTTGGTAGCTCTGGGTCCAGTTCTAAAAAGACAGTGCTTGGCAGCCCAAGACCTGTGTCTGTTAGTGAATCACATGTGATTAGTTAGAAAGTAATTTCAGGTGCGTGAAACGGGGAACTTCAGAAGACCGCAGATTCGTAGCCAACTTCAGCCTGGCCTACTTAAACACAAGGTTTCAATGAGCAAGAACAGGATTTGGATAAACCTCGTGAGAAATAGGTATATAGCAAGTAGAGTTTGTATCATTTCTTGTCAAATAGGCCATTCCACAAAGATAAATAGAAAAATATTTGCTATGTGATTTTTTTTTAAATACTCTTGTTCTACAAAGCTGTCACTTACTGCAGAAAAAAACCTCAAAAATGTTACTTATCTTCCCTTCCCTCCCAGAAAACCTTGGCAACCCTGTGGCTGCACCCTAACTCAATTCAATGTAGAAATTTCAATCATCAGAGAATTCTCTCCCTTTTGGCCTCCAAAAATGTTCTCTCTCTCTTGGCTGCATCTAGAAATACAGGTACAGCTGTAACCTTCGCATGATCTTTTCGCTTTACATAGTTTCATGGACGACACTTCAATGCTAGGTGTTTGCAAATGGCTTAAGTTTTAGGGATCCTTTGGGTGTTCTTTCTCACTAAAAATATGAGCATGACACCCCAAACTCTTTGAGAGCTTTAAGACAATTGCTAGAGCTTAAAAATAATTGCAGGATAACGTTAGTGGGCCATAGGAACATCTTTGGAAGGGAACAGGCAGCTATAGAGGTTCCTAATTCATGCCAGTGGCATATTCCAGTCCAGATGAGGTAAAACTATGGGGGTGTTTCTTCTTTTAAAAAAATGTAATTGGTATGCAGGTAGGAACTAGGAGATTTTCATACAGTTTCAAGTTTTTCTTAGGATGAGGCTAGTAAGGATTTTACTACTTAACAGTTTTTAAGAAGAAATCATAGAGGCTCTAATTTGAAGTTCTCGGAGATCCCTGTAAAAGTATTGCTGTAGGCTCAGAGGAAGACAACAAGTGCAGACATCTCGAAGGAGATATTAAGCCATTCTGTTTAACTGGCAGTTAATTTTTTATTAATCTAACATTCCAGTTTCAGGCAGCTTGGATATTAACTTCAGAAAGCTGACATGCTCGTAGATGAGCGTGAATCTAAAACAGTTAATTACCTGCACTGGCAACGATGAAACGTCTAGGATACCTCTGGGGCTGGAGCAGGAGAAGGAGGAAGGGCATGATAAATCTCAACCGTCTGATCACTTAAGATATTTAATCATCAGTAACTTTCGGGCTTAGTCTCCAAGAGGACTCTTACTGCCTTCCAGTCCCCAGCAGCTTTGGCAGCTGGTGCAGATGGGCTTTGGCAGAACATCAGATTGGCTGGCAGGTCCACACATAGATGCCACTCCAGCAGACAGAAGTCTGTTTGCCTGTGGTTTTTACCTTTCAGGAGTGGGAAATATACTCCAGGGGCACTGTGAAAGGGATCCTTTTCGCTAAGAGCCAAAGATGGGACAGAGAAGGTGACTGCCTGAAAGGGGTAATCATTGAGGGAAGTGGAAAACAAACCTGGAAGTCTGAAGACTTTTCACCTCATACAAGTTAAATCCGTATCATTGTTTACCTTTGATGGAGAGGTTAATATAAACCAGCTACTATTTAGAAAGAAGAACTCGGGTTATTAAAAAAAAATATTCAGGTACCTGCAATTATTTAATCAGTGTAGTCTTAGTGGGCCCCACAATTAGCATAAACGAATGTCTCTTGGTTCACCTTCAGCAAGGATCTCTTAGGGAGTATTTGAAAAATACAAGGAAAGGAAATCAGCTATTTAATTGCTTTTTTTAATTCCACACATTTATAAAAAGTAACAG
>RCUC01129862.1:0-51651 GCA_003697995.1 Taxidea taxus jeffersonii | reverse complement strand
CTATCACCACTGCTATTCAACATAGTACTAGAAGTCCTAGCCTCAGCAATCAGACAACAAAAAGAAATTAAAGGCATCCAAATCGGCAAAGAAGAAGTCAAACTATCGCTCTTTGCAGATGATATGATACTATATGTGGAAAACCCAAAAGGCTCCACTCCAAAACTGCTAGAGCTTGTACAGGAATTCAGTAAAGTGTCGGGATATAAAATCAATGCACAGAAATCAGTTGCATTTCTTTACACCAACAACAAGACAGAAGAAAGAGAAATTAAGGAGTCAATCCCATTTACAGTTACACCCAAAACCACAAGATACCTAGGAATAAACCTAACCAAAGAGGCAAAGAATCTATACTCAGAGAACTATAAAGTACTCATGAAAGAAATTGAGGAAGACACAAAGAAATGGAAAAATGTTCCATGCTCATGGATTGGAAGAATAAATATTGTGAAAATGTCTATGCTACCTAAAGCTATCTACACATTTAATGCAATGCCTATCAAAATTCCATCCAATTTTTTCAAAGAAATGGAACAAATAATCCTAAAATTTATATGGAACCAGAAAAGACCTCGAATAGCCAAAGGAATATTGAAAAAGAAAGCCAAAGTTGGTGGCATCACAATTCCAGACTTCAAGCTCTACTACAAAGCTGTCATCATTAAGACAGTATGGTACTGGCACAAAAACAGACACATAGATCAATGGAACAGAATAGAGAGCCCAGAAATAGACCCTCAACTCTATGGTCAACTAATCTTCGATAAAGCAGGAAAGAACACCCAATGGAAAAAAGACAGCCTCTTCAACAAATGGTGTTGGAAAATTGGGCAGCCACATGCAGAAAAATGAAATTGGACCATTTCCTTACACCACACACGAAAATAGACTCAAAATGGATGAAGGACCTCAACATGAGAAAGGAATCCATCAAAATCCTTGAGGAGAACACAGGCAGCAACCTCTTCGACCTCAGCCGCAGCAACTTCTTCCTAGGAACAATGCCAAAGGCAAGGGAAGCAAGGGAAAAAATGAACTATTGGGACTTCATCAAGATCAAAAGCTTTTGCACAGCAAAGGAAACAGTCAACAAAACCAAAAGACAACTGACAGAGTGGGAAAAGATCTTTGCAAACGACATATCAGATAAAGGGCTAGTATCCAAAATCTACAAAGAGCTTAGCAAACTCAACACCCAAAGAACAAATAATCCAATCAAGAAATGGGCAGAGGACATGAACAGACATTTCTGCAAAGAAGACATCCAGATGGCCAAGAGACACATGAAAAAGTGCTCCACATCACTGGGCATCAGGGAAATACAAATCAAAACCACAATGAGATACCACCTCACACCAGTCAGAATGGCTAAAATGAACAAGTCAGGAAATGACAGATGCTGGCGAGGATGTGGAGAAAGGGGAACCCTCCTACACTGTTGGTGGGAATGCAAGCTGGTGCAACCACTCTGGAAAACAGCATGGAGGTTCCTTAAAAAATTGAAAATAGAGCTACCTTATGACCCAGCAATTGCACTACTGGGTATTTACCCTAAAGATACAAACGTAGTGATCCAAAGGGGCACATGTACCCGAATGTTTATAGCAGCAATGTCCACAATAGCCAAGTTATGGAAAGAACCTAGATGTCCATCAACAGATGAATGGATAAAGAAGAAGTAGTATATATATACAATGGAATACTATGCAGCCATCAAAAGAAATGAAATCTTACCTTTTGACACGACATGGATGGAACTAGAGCGTATTATGCTTAGCGAAATAAGTCAACTGGAGAAAGACAACTATCACATGATCTCCCTGATATGAGGAAGTAGAGATGCAACGGGGGTGGGAGTTAACGTGGTAGGAAAAGTAAAAATGAAACAAGATGGGATCGGGAGGGAGACAAACCAAAAGAGACTCTTAATGTCATAAAACAAACTGAGGGGGGTGGGGGGGAGAGGGGTTGGGAGAGGGTGGTGGGGTTACATTATATGTTTAAATAAAGCTTAAATAATAAAAAAAAATTAAAATATATTAAGGGAGAAAAGCAAAGTTCCTAGTAGTGTATTTAATATGATCCTATTTATGCAAGAGAAACACCCTCCCCACACATACATATCTACACATATATTAGCATCTATGTATTTATGTCTGAATTTTTTTTTTCTGGGGGAGGAAGGCCTTCATTTTATGACTGTCTGAATTTTCTAACTATATATATGTGTATTATGTTCATTTTTTTTAAAATGTCAAAGTTATCTGGGCAGTAAGATGTTTTTCTGAGCATGAGAAAATCCTAACATAAAAATAATTCTCAAGGATATCCTGTTCTGTGAGTCAGGATAATGTCCTGTAAAGTGAAAACACTGTCTGTCCACGAACAAGATAAAATGAGCAGTTATATATTTGTGTGAACATATATGATCCTAAAACACTGCTTTTAAGTTCTCAATTTTTGTGCTTCTTTTTTTTTTTTTTTAAAGGATTTTATTTATTTATTTGACAGACAGAGATCACACAAGTAGGCAGAAAGGCAGGCAGAGAGGGGAGGGGAAAAGCAAGCCGGCTACCTGTTGAGCAGAGAGCCCTATGTGGGACTCCATCCCAGCACTCTGGGATCATGACACGAGCCGAAGGCAGCAGCTTAACCCACTGAGCCATCCAGGCATCGCTTGTGCTGTCTTATTTCTATAGAAATGACCTTAATGCATGTTAAGTAATAGGTAACTGCAGATATTTTCTTTTTCATTTTGGTAGATAATTTCTGATCATACCCATGTTATACTAGTGCTATAATAATTAATACATAGGAAATTTTGAACTATGGATAAACAAAAAAGAAAATCTGTATTTTAAAAAAATCCCCCTTATCAGATTTTCCATAGATATTCCTATTAACATGTAGAGTGGTTTTTTTTTTACAGTGCTTGTGTGAATATGTAATACTTTAAAAAATTATTAGGATTATAATACATGTATAATTTGTTTTATTATTTTTAATTAAAAAATTTTTTTTAAAGATTTTTATTTATTTGACAGAGGGAGAGAGCACAAGCATGGGGGCAGAGGGAGGGGGTGAAGCAGGCTCCCCGCTGAGCAAGGAGCCTGATGTGGGGCTGGATCCCAAGACCCTGGGATCATGACCTGAGCTGAAGGCAGATGCTTAACTGGACTGAGCCACCCAAGCACCCCAAGTTTTATGATTTTTTTAAAAACATTTAACGCTATAAGTATTTCCCTATATCATTAAGAATATTTTTATAATATTAGGTAACATTCTGTCTCTGCATAATATCCCACCTCCTAAGTACACCATTTTTAATAATCCCCATTGCTGGATATTTTGGTTACTTCCAGCTTTTCATTCTTATCAATGGTGGTGTCTGTTGAACATTTATAGATCATTGTTTAAATCTGTTTGAATTCTCAGAGGTAGAATTTTTCTATCAAAGCACATGGGCTTTTTAAAAGATTTTTTTCCAGAAATATTTGTCCAAGAACCAAGTGTTGCTCCCACCAGGATAGTTTATCTCAGATGTTTCACCAGCACTGACAGGAACTGACAGGATTTTTTGCTTTTGTCTAATTTGGAAAGATAGGTTTCTCATTTTAATGTGCATTTCTTAGTTATTTCAGTGAGAATTACAGGGCATTCCATCTTAGATTTCTAAATTTGAACTTGTTTAGGTACTGGAATAAAATTGGCAACAAGAATAACTATACCTTGGCCAAATAAAGAGAATATTTTATATGGGTGAGAAAGCTTTCTCCTGAATCAAACGTGAATTTCATCTGGTCTACCATCTTCAACTTCCAAAAATACTATTTTTCATTGGGGTATAATTGACATAACATTATGTTAGTTTCAGTTATACAGTGTAATGATTTGATATTTGTATATACTACAAAACGATCACCATAAGTCCAATTAACATCCATCAGCCCCCATAGTTACAGCATTTTTTTTTCTTGATATGAGAACTTTCAAGATCCACTTTCCTAGCTACTTTCAAATATGCAATATGGTATTATTAACTATAGTCATCATGGTTGTATGTTACATACCCATGAGTTAGTCGTAACTGAAAACTGGCACTTTTGACCCCTTCCATCCATTTGATCCACCCTCACCTCATCTCAGTAACCATCAATATGTTCTCTATATCCGTGAACTTGATTTTTTTTGCTTTTTTAGATGCCACATGTATTTATCTTTTTCTGTGTGACTTATTTCATTTAGAATAATGCCCTCAGGTACCATCTTAGTTGTTACAAATGGCAAGATTTCCTTTTCTTTTATGACTGAGTAATAGTCCATTTACTACATTTTCTTTGTCCATTCGCTCATTGGTGGACCTTTAGATTGTTTCCATGTCTTGCTATAAATCAGGCTGCAGTGAACATGAGGGTGCATGTGTGTTTTCCATTTCATGTTTTTGTTCTTCACACAAATACTAAAGGTGGAATTGCTGGATCATAGCGTAGTTCTTTTTTTAATTTTTTGAGGGCCCTTCCTACTGTTTTCTGCAGGGGCTGCTCCAATTTGCATTTCAACCAACAGCGCACAAGGGCTTCATTTTTTTTTTTTTACATCCTACTAACATTTGTTATTTCTTGTTGATAATAGCCATTCTGACAGGTGTGAGGTGACATCTCTCTGTGGTTTTGATCTGCATCTCCCTGATGATGAGTGATGTTGCACGCCTTTTCATGTACCTGTTGGCCATCTGGATGTCTTCTTTGGAAATTTCCTATCCAATCCTTTTACCCATTTTTAAATCAGATTGTTTGCTATTGTTGTATGAATTCTTTATAATTTTTATGTTAACCCAGTTGTGTACGATGTAAGATAGTGGTCCAGTTTCATTCTTTTGCACATGGCTGTCCAGTTTTTCCAACACCATTTATTGAAGAGACTGTCCTTTTCTCATTGTATGTTCTTGGCTCCTTTATTGTAAATTAATTGACCTTATTTGAATGGGTTTTATTTCTGGGCTTTCTGTCCTGTTCCTTTGATCTGTGTATCTGTTTTTATGCCAATACCGTACTGTTCTGATTACTGTGGCATGAAATCAGGAACTGTGATGCCTCCAGCTTTGCTCTTATTTCTCAAAACTGTTTTGGCTATTCAGGGTCTTTGGTGGCTCCACACACATTTTAGGTTTGTCCTGTTTCTGTGAAAAAATGCCACTGAATTTTGATAAGGATTGTGCTGAATCTGTGGATTGCTTTGGTAGTATGAATATTTTGGCACATTAATTCTTACAGTTCATGACCATGGACTCTCTTTCCATTTATTTGTGTCTTCTTCAATCTCTTTTTTTAGTGTCTTATAGTTTTCAGTGTACACATCTTTCCCACCTCCTTGGTTAAATTGTGGCGCCTGGCTCAGTCAGTAGAGCATGGGCTCTTGATCTCGGGGTTGTGAATTTGAGCCCCACATTGGACATGGAGATTACGTTTTAAAAATTTATTCCTAGGTATTTTTTTTTGATGTAACTGTAAATGTTACTGTTTTAATTTCTTTCTGATAGTTTATTATTAGTATATGGAAAATGTGACAGATTTTTGTATATAGTGATTTTGTATCCTACAACTTTTTTTTAAAATTTTATTTATTTATTTTGACAGAGAGAGATCACAAGTAGGCAGAGAGGCAGGCAGAGAGAGAAGGGGAAGCAGGTTCCCTGCTGAGCAGAGAGCCCAATGTGGGGCTCGATCCCAGGACCTTAAGACCATGACCTGAGCTGAAGGCAGAGGCTTTAACCTACTGAGCCACCCAGGCGCCCCGTATCCTACAACTTGAGTAAACCTGAGATGCAAGTAAACCAAACTTGAATCTTTTTGGGCCTACCATCTCTATCTGTTGCTTTTTTTTTTTTTTTTTTTTAGGATTTTATTTATTTATTTGAAAGACAGAGATCACAAGTAGGCAGAGAGGCAGGCAGAGGAGGTCGGGGGAAGCAGGCTCCCTGTTGAGCAGAAAGCCCAACGTGGGGCTCCATCCCATGACCCTGGGATCATGACCTGAGCTGAAGGCAGAGGCTTTAACCCAGTGAGCCACCCAGGTGCCCCTATCTGTTGCTTTTTGACTCTTAAGAGACAAGTTTTATTACTGTGACTCATGACTACTTCTGTTTTATTTAATAGCATGAATACTACAGTGTCTGGGAGCCCCTTCAAATGTGACCCCGATGCTGCCAAAGCTATCGTGGATGCTGTATGTAAAAGTTTTCCTTGAAAAAGAATGTACCTGGTGCTAAACAGATTAAGATGATAATTGGGAGGGAAAGTACTTCCTTCAGCAAATACTGGGAGTCCCAACTGGCTGCATATTATTGTGTGAGGTCTTGAAATTACAAACCGTGAGTGCACACAAGTGGACTTTTGACTGAAGGGAGAAGCTGAGAAGGGTCCTAGTCAACTCTAAGTGGGCAAATAGTACACTTGTAACAATCAAAGTGATTCCAGAAGGTACTAACCCAAATCCTGTGTACCTATCCTAAGACCTTTTCCCAAAAGAATTAATGGGAACTTATTAGACTTGGTTATAGCAAGGACTAAAGAAGGTGGTCAAATTTCAGACACCATGCGGGAGCAGTTCATAACCCTAAAAAAGACTTTCTTGTAGTAAACTATTCATGGAAGAAATAATTTGGGCTTTGTATTATTTTTCATTATTTGATTTGGATTAACCAAAAGACTGAACTAGATAATCTTAAGTTATTTTCATTTACTATATTAAATGAAGAAAAGAAAATGAAGTCTGACTTTTTACTGCCTTGTAAGTGGGGTGTAGGACAAGGAAAAAGAATAATTTAACAATGAAGCCAGTACATTTATATTTCTTTTTATATATGAATCCTGACAAAGTCGAGGTGAATAAGAAGAATTAGAAGGGGAAAACCATTCGTTAACAATCATAACTTTTCAATGAGAACACTCTGCCTACTTTTTCTGTATATGTGCATATGTAAATTCATTACATATGCATCAATCCATTATTTCAAGCAGCATTTCATTTTATTTATCCTCCTATGTTCAATCAAAAGCTAAAGGGCCTGAATTTGTTTTTTGGCAGTAAAGTGAACCTTGCCTTGTTCCTATGTGTTATAAATGATTTTTAGAACCTAAAAATTGGGAAAGTTATCTTCTATTCAGATTCTTTTTAATTTTTGTGTTGATATAATTTTTGGCTTACTTTTTTTTTCTGGAATTGGACTAATACATTTTAATATTTTATTTTAGTTACCGCCACCATGCGAATCTGCCTGCACAGTACCAACAGATGGTAAGATCTATATTCTAGTAAAATTACACTAAACATTTTGTGTACGTGTGGGGAAAAATATATCTGTACCTACAGATATATATTACACACCACATCCACAGAGAAAGAGAAAGAAGGGAAGAAGAAATATTTTTAGAGTTCCATAATGTATGTGGGAAGAAAGATGGCTGCAATGCCACCCTTCACGCCAGCCTCCATCACGGCAGTTTCCAAACCATGACCCGCTGTTGCCCTCTGGGTTCCAGGAGGAGGGCTGGTGGGTGTTGGAGCAGGTGGGGCTCTGGATCCCCCTCTGGCCACCAACACAGCTTTTTCCCCCTTTACGTTTAGAATTCTCTGTAAGGTTCTTCTGTTAAGAATCACAAGTTTATCAATTAGTATCAAGAGTGAGAAAGCCCAGGAGAAAACAACTGTGATAAATTACCTGTTTTTGCCATAGTGGAACTTCAGGTGTCAGTTTGTTTTAAGGTGATCTGTGGTGTAGGATACATGCAAGCAAGTATGGTATTCGTTGTTATATTTTGGTTGTATTTTGATTCTTTTTTTACTATTTCAAATTTTGATTCTTATTAGAGATTCTAATTTGGTTTTCTTTCTCTCCAAATGCAGTGGATAAGTGGTTCCATCACCAGAAAAACTAATGACTATTCTGCGGAATACAGGCTGGTGATGCCGCACCCTGTCCATCTGGAGCCGTAGATGCGAAAGTAGCTTCTCACAGCTTCACATTCATAGAACTAATCTAACTGAAGCAAATTCTGCTGCGACCAATATATTCAGAATGTTACGCACCTAAAAGCATTTTTCATATCTCAACTAAGATAGAGTACGTGTTTCAGTATCAAAGCAGTTGTAATTTAGAAGTCATTTGTGAATAAATGTGCAAGATGAATGCATGTTGGATGTATATGTTTACCATGTGTTAGAAAATAAAATTATTTTGCCAAAACTTCATTTATAATATTTTTACTTTACTCTGAAGCCTGATGTTACCAAGTGGGCATGGGTGCTGTTTGGTGTTTGTTTTCTGTCAGTGATCTTATAATTCAATTTCATAATTATTAGACTAAAACTGACTTTATTTTTAGGAACCTCAGAATGAAATCCCTCATGTTTACACTAGTCTCGGTGCTATATTCTTACTAATTCCTAACAACCTATTGCAAAGCAGAAAGCAAAACCTTGCTCACCTTTTGAAATGATATAGTTACTTTCTTTACTTCTCTAATCAGTGAATTGGATTCTTAAGTCATTTACATTATATTCTGAGTTGTTAGTCCAAATAGCTTTGTGACTAAGGTCATAGGTTTTGGAGCTGTACAGACCTGAATTTTCCATCCTAGCCCATCTATTTTTCTCTGTAATCTTAGGTCAGTTACCCACCACCCAACTTCAGTTCTCTCATTTGTAAATAAGATGTTACTCATGTAATGGCCTGTACTAAGCAGATTTTTTACTTTGAGATCACTGTGGATTCACACGTAATTGTAAGAAATAATAGAGAGTTTCTCTATACCTTCCTGTTTCCTCCAAAGGTACGATTTTGCAAAACAATGGTATGTTATGACTGAGCACCAGGACACTGGCTTTGATATGGTCCACTGATTGTACTCAGATTTTCCAGTTTTACCTGTGCTCCTTTGTGTGGTGTATTGTCCTGTACAACTGAATATCTCCTGTAAGTTCCTGCATCCTACAAGACACTCAACAGTTCTTTTTTCTTATTTTTTAAGATTTTATTTATTGGGGCACCTGGGTGGCTCAGTCAGTGAAGCGTCTGCCTTTGGCTCAGGTCATGATCTCAGGGTCCTGGGATGGAGTCCCATGTTGGGCTCCCTGCTCAGCGAGATGTCTCCTTCTCCCTCTCCGTCTGCCTCTCCCCTAGTTCATGCTCTCTTTCTCTCTCTCAAATAAATAAAATCTTAAAAAAAAAAAAAGAGCAAGAGAGCATAAATGGGGTGTAGTACATCCTGAATCCCTGGCAACCACTAATCTGTCTTCTATTTCTCCAGCTTTGTCATTTCAAGAACGTTATATAAATGGTACCATGCAATGAGTGGCCTTGTGGGATTTTTTCACTGAGCATAACTCCCTGGAGATTCTTCTAGGTTGTTGCATGTATCGATAGTTCATGCTTTTTATTCATCCCTTTTTATTGCTGAGTAGTATTCCCTGGTATGTATGTAGGCTCACTCCAGTTTTTGGCTATTACACTGAAGCTGCTGGGAGCATTCCCAGACACATTTGTGTGTCTGTATCACCTGTCACTGTGATTGCCAGGTCAAATGATGGATGCTTAGTCTCATAAGAAGCTGCCAAATTGTTTTCCAGAGTGTTGTGCCAGTTCACATGTAAGATAATTACTGCTATGTTTACATTTTATTCTGTTCAGGGTTTGCTCAGCTTGGATCTGTAAGTTTGTGTCTTTCACAGGTATGGGAATTTTTCAGTTGTATTTCTTCAAATACTTTTCAGCCCCAACCGCTGTCCTCTTTCTCTGGGAACCTGATGATAGGAGGGTTGGATCCTTTGCTACCGTCCATGGGTCCCTAGGCTCTGTTTTGTTTTTCCAATCTATTTTCTCTCTGTTTCAGACTGGGTGAGTTGTGTTGTTCTGTCCTCGAGTTCATGGAGCCTGTCTTCTGTTATTTCCATGCTCACAGTGAACCTGCCCAGCAGGTGTTCTGTTGCTATGGAACTGTTAAGTTACTGTATTTTTAGTTCTACAGTTTCCATTTGGTTCTTTTTTATAATTTCTATTTCTTTGCCAAGGCTGTCTATTTTTTAACTTATTTCAAGGGAATTTCTAATTGACAGTCTAATAGCAGTTTTAAGATGGCTGCTTTAAATTCCTTGTCAAGATTCATCACTCCATTGTCTTTTTTTCACTTAAGTGGTGATTTTCTTCTTTCACAGTATGATGGGTTAGCTGTGTCCTAGATGTTTTGTCTGTTATGGTCCTGTGTAACTCTTGGATTTTAGCAGGCATCCCCCACTGAGGGCTAGTGCATGAGGCTTGGCCCACTTTGTGGACCATGATTTCAATGGCGGTTTAATTTTCAGCGCTTCACACTGTTACTCTGGTGTGCTTAGTTTTCCCTGGTGCCGCTAGGGCTTCTATTGGTCCCTGCAGGTGCTGCCTCAAGGTGGTGGTGGGTATCTCTTGGTGGAGGAAGGTGTGGGTCCACGAACTGGTCCTCCCAACCCCCACCCTCCTGGGCTAGTGTCCCTGGGTGGGTGAGGAGAGCCTTACTTTAGGCTACAGGGATTAAGAGGCTTCTAGACCAGTGCACCTGCTATAGCTGGGTTTCTCCCTCGGGCTCAGCCTGTCCGCCCACCCACCAAGGAAACTCTTGGGGGAAAAGGGGAGTCTGGGGCGCCTGGGTGGCTCAGTGGTTAAGCCTCTGCCTTCGGCTCAGGTCATGATCCCAGGGTCCTGGGATCGAGCCCCACATCAGGCTCTCTGCTTGGCAGGGAGCCTCCTTCCTCCTCTCTGCCTGCCTCTCCATCTACTTGTGATCTCTCTCTGTCAAATAAATAAATAAAATCTTAAAAAAAAAAAAGGGGGGGGGAGTCTGTAGGGAAGGAGAATACCTCCCTGGTGACTTATTCCTGGCTGGACTCCCAGTGATCCCCCTTGCCAGCTGGTGTCCTGCCACCAGACAGACTCCCACTCTCTAAGGGACAGGAATCTGTGGGTGGTAGGACACACGTGCCCCTGCCACTGGGCCACTCTCTGGTCCTGGTCCCAAACCAGCTCGCCACCTTACCATCTTCAGAGTTTTCCTGTGGCTGCCTGTTTTGCCATTTCCAAGGTTTATAGCTGTACTTTGCCATGAGGAGCAGGGGAACATGGGTCTACGCCATCTTGTCTTGACCAGAATCAGAAATGTCAGCATTCAGATTTTAGCAATATTTCTCTGACTCCCTTTGTAAGTCTATTTTTATTTATTTTTATTTTTTTAAAAGATTTTATTTATTTATTTGACAGAGAGGGAGAGATCACAAGTAGGCAGAGAAGCAGGCAGAGAGAGAGGGAAGCAGGCTCCCCGCTGAGCACAGAGCCCGATGCGGGACTCGATCCCAGGACCCTGGGATCATGACCTGAGCCGAAGGCAGAGGCTTTAACCTACTAAGCCACCCAGGCGCCCCAGTAAGTCTATTTTTAAATGTTGCCTCAGCCACAGTTGTATGTGATTTCTGAAGTGATTTATTTGTCAGGATAAGAAATAGGTTTTGTAATGAAGGGATTATACAATGTGCAGGACTTCCGAAGACTTGGCCCAGTAGTTAGGAATCAGTCACCAAGGTTTCTGCCAGTTTCCAATGCAAAAAATGATTGTATTTTTTCCCGTAGACTTGGAAGTCAAAGCTGACTATATCACCATGGTTAGACTACTTAAACCTACTTGAGCTTTAGTTTTTCCATCTGTAAGATGGTCTTGAAGCGGTCCTCACAGGGTAGAAGGAATGTAGGTGAAGGACTTCCCCAGTGCCAGGGTCACAGGAGAGGCTTGGTGGAAGCTGGTTGTTTGTAACTGTAAATCTCAACAACAGTGAGTGTGATCAGGTGCATTTTTCCAGCTAAGAGAATCTGAAACAGTGGCCCAGCTGTGGGCAGGACCGGACTGAGAACTCCCAGGGGAAATCAATTCGCTTTCATCATAGGCCTGCGTGTGTGGCAGCTGTAAAGGTAGTGACGTCCTATGTGATCCGGATGTTCGCTCTGCAAGGGCTTAAACTATGCTTTTGCACTGAATGTTCTTTACATTTAGAAAGAGCTGCTTGGCTTTCTGAGAGTCTGGGCAGAGGGGAACTTGCTTTCACATTGACAAGAATGCTGTGCAAATCGCTTCACCGTGGGCAAGTACTTACTAAAGAATTTAAACTGGAGTCCGTTAGCACATAGTTCATGGTTCCCTCTGTCGGTCTTTGGAATCTTTGGTTATTACAAAACCTTTAAGTCAACAAAATATTCACCAGATGTTAAGATGAAGCAATGAAAAATCACAAGGTCATGTGGCAATCTGAATTTTAAAAGAAGCCTGAGATGAATTTGGCAGTCTCTTATCAAAATTTTAAACTCACACTTACCCTTTGAGTCAGCAGTTCTATTCTGAGAATTCATCCCAGTTGACAATAGTCAACCAAGCGCACAGTGTGTGGCAGCTTTCTTTAGTACAGCATAACCTAGAAAACTATCGAATTGTCCAGTTGGGAAGTGGCTAGATATGTTCTCAGTACCTTGTAGCAGTTAAAGAATAAAGTCACCGCTAGAGCTGATACGGGAAAGATATTCAAAATATACAAGTGGTAAGAGAACCCTGTACTCCACAGCCGCTAACTGTGGCCTGTGGGCCAAATCCCACCTGCTGCCATCTGGTAACTGAAGCGGCCTTGGAACACAGCCACACCCATTCATTTGCGAATTGTTGTGGCTGCCTTCAAGCTACAATAGGGAGTTTAGTAGCTGGGACAGAGACCATATGGCCTGCAAAGCCGAAAATACTTCCTGTTCAACATGTTACCGAGAACATTTGCCAATCCCTGCTCTATCCTTTGATCCTATTCGTGTTTTTAACAAAGTGAGCATGGGGGAAAAGACATATACTAGTGGATATGCTTGTATGGGCATAGACAATTTCTGGAAACAAAACCCACCACAGTAGGGGCGCCTGGGTGGCTGAGTGGGTTAAAGCCTCTGCCTTCAGCTCAGGTCATGATCCTGGGATCCTGGGATTGAGCCCCGAGTCGGGCTCTCTGCTCAGCGGGTAGCCTGCTTCCCCCTCTCTCTCTGTCTGCCTCTCTGCCTACTTGTGACCTCTGTCAAATAAATAAATAAAATCTTAAAAACAAAACAAAACAGGGACGCCTGGGTGCCTCAGTTGGTTGGGCGGCTGCCTTCGGCTCAGGTCATGATCCCAGCGTCCTGGGATTGAGTCCCACATCGGGCTCCTTGCTCGGCGGGGAGCCTGCTTCTCCCTCTGCCTCTGCCTGCCTCTCTGTCTGCCTGTGCTCACTCTCTCTAACTAATAAATAAATAAAATCTTAAAAAAAAAAATTAAAACAAAACAAAACAAAACAAAACCCACCACAGTTAACAAAGATCATCTCGGGGTGGGAACCTAGAGATAAGCGTGGAAGAAACAGGGTCTGGAGAGATTCCTTTCACTTAGTAAGATTCTGGGCTCTTTGAATTGTTTTTCTGAAACCATGTGTAACCTAATTTTTTTAAAGAAAATCAGAGTAGGAGAACACCAATGGACAGTACTCAGCATAGCTCCTGGCAGAGGGCTCCCGGCTCCCGGCAGCCTCTCTCCCTGTGGTCCTTGAACCATCAGCACTGATTCACCTAAGGTATTTGTAAAAAATAAAGAAGTTGGGGCACCTGGGTGGCTCAGTGGGTTAAGCCTCTGCCTTCAGTTCAGGTAATGATATCAGGGTCCTGGGATCGAGCCCCGCATCGGGCTCTCTGCTCAGCAAGGAGCCTGCCTCTCTGCCTACTTGTGATCTGTCTGTCAGATAAATAAATAAAGTATTTTTAAGAAAAGAAGTAAAATACATACCATATATATATACACACATATATACACACACATATATATAATATATGATAGATAACATGCTATAGATATACATACTATGTATGATAGATAACATGATATCCATCCCACTGAATTAGACCAGGGAAGGGCTAGGCCCTGAAATCTAATTTTGAACCAGTTCCCCTCAGGTAATTCTAACAAATCTCAGTGTCTGAAACCACTGCTCTAGCTAGTCATAAATCTCATAAATTAGCGAAAGAGTTCTCAGAGGGTTGTAATATAATCAGTGTGAGATTATCAGCACTACCACAGCAACAGCAGCCACAAAAATAGCTTCCTATTTGTGGGCCGCCTGGCTGGCTCAATCAACAGAGCATGTGTCTTTTGATCTCAGGGTTGTGAGTTTGAGCCCCATGTCAGGTACAGAGATTACTTAAAAAAAAAAAAAGCTCCCATTTGTTTGTACTTACTAAATAAGCATCAGGCCCTGCCTCTTACGCTTTATGTACTTCATCTCATTTAATTCGCTTGCAACACGCAGCTAGGGAGGCCAAGCTCCGAGTGCCTTGGGATGGGCCCTTTGCAAAGGGTCAGAGGGCCAGGAATGGGACACCCTCCCAGCCTCATGGCTCTCCCCAGTGACAAGCTGGTCTCCTCTTTCCCCTGGCAAGCCACATAATACTGGCTGCACTTTGTCAGGTGGTCTTAAGAGACTCACAGGCTAGGTCACCTTCAATACCCAACTTCCACCCCTGGGAAACAAGGGGCGGCTCAACTGGGATGCCCCGGAAGGCCTCTGCCAGCTGACATCCACACCTCCACCTTGGAGCTGCAGTGCGGATGGTCCAATGGGACGTGCGGCTCCTCACTGCTGCACCCTTGTACCTGAGGCCATCCTCCCCTGGCCTGTCCCCCTGCTCCTTCCTTGCAGAGGCGGATGGCATTGTCCTCCCTCGTTCCTGCCCTAGCATCCCCGTCTCTCCTCCTAGCTCCTTAAAATACCCCGTGAGCACAGAGCTGGGATCCCTAAACAGCCTGCCAGCCCCTCACAGGCAGAGGCCGTGTTGATGCTGTGTCATCCAGCACAGCCCCGAGCCCACATCGGGAGTTCAGTAACCACCTGATGCTTCTCCAGTGCCTTTGCCAACAGAAACGTAAGGGCGTTGTCATACGACTCAAGTTGATAATCGGCAGCTGATATCTGCCTGCTCCCGCAGAGAGTGTGAGAGGGCACTGCCGTGGAGTGACACATGGCCTTCCACACGGGAGGTCCAGCACCCCAAAGGGATGCAGCCTGTGCCCGGACACCATGCAGAGACATGCGGCCTCCACTGTACTGGAGGGGGACTAATCACTGGGTTATTCACAGGTTCAAAGACATAGACATGCTGTGATTTTTTGAATGCTGCCTTCCCATGAATTTTAAAGAGAAACATGCCACTGCAGGGCAATTTTGCTATGTGTGCCTTCCATCCTGGGGATATGGCACTAGGCCCCTGGAGCCAAAGTGGATTCTCCTCCGGTCTTGGAGTCAATTCAGAAGCAGTTTGCAGAGCACTGCAGGAAAGAGCTCTGGACCGCAGGTCCTGAGTCAGGATTTCTGGCTCTGGCTCCTTGTGACATCGCGCAGGTCTTCTTACTTCTCTGGGCCTCAGTGTCCTCATTTTGTAAAATAAAGTAGTCGACCCCTACCTCGAGCATATATTCACAAGGAAGATATCATGTCTTTATAACTGCTACAGTCCTGGGGAGCAGGGAAAGGGTGGGAACAAAGTTTCTCTCTGTGGCTGGCACTGGGCTGAAAGCTGGGGTGACAGAAACCACCATTTCACACTCTTTGCCTTCAGGAAGTTCCCCAGTATGGCGGTACACTAAAAAAATGGCTGTAGACGTGGAGAAAATGGGCCTCCGCATGCACGGCTGGTGGAAACGCAACATGGCACAGCCACCTTAGAAAACAGGCAAGTTTTCACAAAGTTCAACATAATGTTACCAGATCACCTAGTGATTCCAGCCCTAGGTATATACCCAGAGAGATGTGTCCCTACAAAAATTTGTACATATGTGCATAGCAGCATTATTCATAATAGCCAAAAAGTTTAAATAGCCCAGAAGTCCACCAACTGAGTGGATAAGTAAAATGTGGGTATGACCGTGAATTAGGTATTGTTCAGCCAAAAGGAATGAACTATGGGCACACACTACAACTTGGATGAACCTAGAAAACACGGTGCTGAGTGAAAGAAGCCAGACACAAAGGCCATATCTTGTATGATTCCATTACAGGAAAGTCTAGAATAGAAAAACCCATCAGGGACGCCTGGGTGGCTCAGTTGGTTAATCGGCTGCCTTTGGCTCAGGTCATGATCCCAGCGTCCTGGGATCGAGTCCTGCATCAGGCTCCCTGCTCAGCGGTGAGCCGTGAGCCTGCTTCTCCCTCTGCCTCTGCCTGCCACTCTGTCTGCCTGTGCTCGCTCCTGCGCTATCTGACAAATAAATAAATAAATAAAATCTTAAAAAAAAAAAATATATATATATATAAAAGAAAAACCCATCAGGACAGAAAGTACACAGGTGCTTGCCGGAGTCTGGAGTGAGGGGGAGTGGGCTAATGGGGTTTCTTTGGGGGATGGTGAAAATATTCTAAAATTGGGGTGATGACCGCCCAACTCTGCAAACATACTGAAAATCACTGCAAATACACTGCGAATGGGTGAATTTTATGATATGTGAATTATATCACAATAAGGCAATCATGAAAAAAAACCCCAAGCCAACCTCAGAGGTGCTATAATGGTAGAAAAGAAGTTGAAGGACAATGCAGGAAAGGGCCACGTGGGAAAGGCTGACTAGGGGGAGTTTGCTTGACCTGGGTCTTGAGCCACAGGGTACAGAAGAGATGGAAGGGTGTTAAGACAGAGGGAATAGCCCATGCAAAGGAAGGGATCCTGAGGCTGGAGAGAATGTTGATGATAAAATTCAACTGTTAGGGACGCCTGGGTGGCTCAGTTGGTTAAGCGGCTGCCTTCGGCTCAGGTCATGATCCCAGCATCCTGGGATAGAGTCCCACATTGGGCTCCTTGCTGGGCAGGGAGCCTGCTTCTCCCTCTGCCTGCCTCTCTGTCTGCCTGTGCTTGCTCTCTCTCTAACAAAAAAAATAAATAAAAATTAAAAAAAGAATTCAACTGTTATTGGATGTTTGGATTGTACCAGCAAACTGATACCATCTTATTTAATCTTCATAAAAGTCCTTACTTCATCCACTCTGTCATACTGAACAAACTTCATCAGAGACCTCCTGTATGCCAGGAACTGTGCTAGCCACCAGAGATGCTATGATGAGGTAGACACTCTCATTATCCATTGCAGGCATCTAAGGATTACCTAAGTTATGTGAAGTCACAGAATGAGTAAGCGGAGGAACTGATTCAAACCCAGGCAGTATGATTCCAGAGCCCATTTTCAAAAAATGTTCTTTTATACATCCCTATAAATACTAATCATTTAGCGTAAATACATAAATACCATCACACATTTCTCCCTTCATCTCCCTCTTATTCTATCATTCTCTCTCTTTCTCTCAATCTTTTTCTTTTCCCAGTTTGGTTGCAAGAACATGGATGGCTAACACTGTAAGTTTCAGGTGTACAATCTGTTGATGAGATACACTTACACACTATAAAATGATGACCACCGCAGCATCGGCTCACACCTCCCCTCACATCACCTCACAGGATCGCATTTCTTTTTTTGGTGAGAGCATTTAAGATCTATTCTCTTAGCAACTTTCAAGTATAAAGTACAGTATTACTAACTATAATCACCATGGTCTACCTTAGGTCCCCAGAAGTTATGTATCTTAAACTGGAAGTTTGTATCCTTCGGCCAGTATCTTCTATTTCCCCAGCCCTCTGCCCCTGTTAACCACCACTCTACTCTGTTTCTAGGAGTTTGGCTCTTTTGGATTCTACATATGATTGATATCATATAGTATTAACCTTTTTCTGGTTTATTTCACTCAGCATGATGTCTCCAAGTTCATCCATGTTGTCACAAATGGCAGGATCTCCTTCTTTTTCATGGGTGAACAATATTTCAATGTGTATACATACCACAACTTCTTTATTTAGGTGGCTTCCATATCTTGGCTATTGTGAATAATGCTGCAGTGAACACGGAAGAGCAGATATCTCTTTAAGATTGTATTTTTAGGGCACCTGGATGGCTCAGTGGGTTAAGCCTCTCCCTTTAGCTCAGTCATGATCTCAGGGTCCTGGGGTCAAGCCCCGCATGGGGCTCTTTGCTTAGCAGAGGGCCTGCTTCCCCCTCTCTCTCGGCCTACTTGTGATTTCTCTGTCAAATAAATAAACAAAATCTTAAAAAAAAAAAAAAAAGACCGTGTTTTTGTTTTCTTTGGATAGACCAGAAATGGAATAGTTGGATCATATGGTAGTTCTATTTTTTATTTTTTGAGGAACCTCCATATTGTTTTCATTCCCACCAACAGTGCACAAGGGTGCCCTTTTCTCCACATCCTCGCCCAAACTTGTTATCTCTTGTCTTTTTGATAATATCCATTCTAAAAATCACCTTTTGATAATATCCATCTAAAAATGGATAAAATCCATTCTAATAATCTCACTGTGGTTTTGAATTTCCCTGATGACTAGTTACATACCTTCCCATGTACCTGTTGGCCACCTGTATGCCTTCTTTGGAATCATGTCTGTTCAGATTCGTTGCCTGTTTTTTAATCAGATTGGGTTTTTGTTATTGAGTTGTATGAGTTCTTTATATATATTTTAGTCCCTTATCAGATACATGATTGGCAACTATTTCTCCCACTCCATAGGTTGCCTTATAATTTTATTTTTGTGTATTCCCTGCCCCAGCCCCAGAATCAGCCATTTCTTCAAGGAGCATCAGTTCCTTTCATTGGAGAATGGTATTAGAAACCAAGATCAGGTGTGCTCACAGCTACTGAGTTGCTGTTGCTTCCAGATCCTCTCAGCTCACAGAGCAAGGAAATATATGTGTGTATACTATCTTGCGTATATACACTTATCTATACATATTTCCATACACAGCCATCTGTATCTATAGTAAGCTAAACTATAGTGAGTTCCTACTGTTGCCTCCAACTCTAAACCTGCTCCTTCAAAGCCAGAACCTACACCTGGAAAGGCTCCTTCAAAAAAGGTAAAGAAGGGACCCAGATAGAAAAAAGGGAAAGCCAGTGCTGGCGAGGACAGGAATAATTCTGCAGAAAATGGAGATCCCCAAAAAGACTTTGCACGGGAAGCTGAAAATGCTGGAGGTTCTGCTCACTTCAGAAGTACATACACTAATACTGGGGATGGAAGAGAGATTAGCATGGCCCTGCACAAAGATGACACGCAAATCTGCGAAAATGCTGGAGGCGCCAAGTGAAACGTGTGCATTTTTTTAAAAAAAGATTTTATTTATTTGAAACAGAGAGAGAGAGATCACAAGTAGGCAGAGAGGCAGGCACAGAGAGAGCGGGGGAAGCAGGCTCCCCTTTAAGCAGAGAGCCCAATGTGGGACTCAGTCCCAGGACCGTGAGATCATGACCTGAGCTGAAGGCAGAGGCTTAACCCACTGACACCCAGGCACCCCGAAACATGCGCATTTTAAAAAAATGTTTTTTTTAGGGGTGCCTGGCTGTCTCAATCAAAGGAACATGTGACTCTTGATCTCGGATTGTGAGTCTGAGCCCCACATTGGGCGTAGACATTCCTTAAATAAAACACAAAATCTTTTTAAATGTGGCAAAATATTTTACCATTTAAAAACTTAACATCTTAACCATTTCTCAGCGTACAGTTCAACAATGTTAAGTACATTCACGATGTTAAGGAAAGGATCTCCAGAATTTTTTTTGTCTTGCAAACCTTAGAATTTATAATCATTAAACGACTTCCCATTCCCCTCCCATAACCCCTGACAACCACCATTCTGCTTTCTGTCTCTATGAATTTGACGCCTCCAGGTACATCATACGAATCGAATCCTATAGTATTTGCCTTTTTGTGACTATCTCATTTCAGTTAGCATGTCCTCAAGGTTCATTCATGCTGTAGTATGTGTCACATTTCCTTCCCTTTTAAGGCTGAATAATATCCATTGTGTGTACACATCACATTTCATTTATTCATAAAGTGGGTTACTTTTCACCTCTTGACTGTTCATAATGCTCCTGTGAACATGGCTACAAGGATGGTACAAGTATCTCTTTGAGACCCTGTTTTCAATTCTTTGGGATGTATACCAAAGCAGTGGAGTTGCTAGATCAGATGGTAATCCTATTTTCGACTTTGTGAGCAACTCCCATGCTATTTTCTATAGTGGCCGCACCATTTTACATTCCTGCCAACAGTGCCCAAGTGTTCCAATATCCCCACCTCCTTGCCAACACATTCTCTGTTTTTGTTCTTGCTTGAGTTCTAGCCATCCTAATGGGTGAGGTGGCCTCTTATGTCAGTTCGATTTGCATTTATCTGATTACTGATGATGCTGGGCATCTTTTCCATGTTTTCTATGTTTCCATGAGAGAGACAGCGCGCATGCTTGCTGTGAGCAGGGGGTGGGGCAGATGGAGAGGGAGAGGCAGAGAATTCCAAGCAGACTCACACCAGAACAGAGCCAGATACAAGGCTTGACCCACCGCCCCAGATCATGACCTGAGCCAAAACAGAGAGTCAAATGCTCAACCCTCAACCGACTGAGCCGCCAAGGTGCCCCTCCTTGCCCATATTTCTAACAATAGTTAGTCTTTTCCATATTAACCTTTCACTTGTGATGCGATTATGCATATTTTTTCCCAATGTGCTGTCTTTGGGGTTCATGGCATCATCTCTGTTAGGTCAGGACTTTTCTGTCACATAAAACTCTCCTGTTTTCCTGTAGTTGAATTTGCCCATATTTTCTTTTTTTAGTTAGAAATTACAGGTTTGGGGCACCTGGATGGCTCAGTGGGTTAAAGCCTCTGCCTTTGGCTCAGGTCGTGATCCCAGGGTGCTGGGATTGAGCCCCACATCGGGCTCTCTGCTCAGCAGGGAGCTGGCTTCCCTTCCTCTCTCTCTGCCTGCCTCTCTGCCTCCCTATGATCTCTGTCCAATAAATAAATAAAATCTTAAAAAAAAAGAAATTACAGGTGTACTTTCTTCTTTTGACAAAGACGTAACAGACAAAAAACAAAAATAAAAACCCAAACAAGAAAACATGTGGTTAGATGTTTGAAAGCAAGGCTGCGCTCAAACAGCCTTCCGGTCAAATACAACTAATAGTTTTGCTTAAGTGTTTAGGCAGTATTTTTGTTTGTTTGCTTGTTTTTAAGTAAGTTCCATGCCCAGCATGGAGCCTGACGTGGGGATTGAACTCATGACCCTGAGATTAAGACCTGAGCTGAGATCGAGAGTCGGATGCTTAACCCACTGAGCCACCCAGGCACCCCTAGTTTTTTGTTTTGTTTTGTTTTGGACTACCTATTGTCCCAACCCTTTTATTATTTATTATTTATTTTTAAACATATAACTGAAACATTTATTGAAAACATACTCTGGAAAAATTGCTTCATGTACAACATTCTTCTTTCACTCATTTTAGAGCTGGGTACCCTGTGATCTGGGGTATCTGTCAACTTGCTCAAGGCTGCCCACTTGGTAAGGAGAGTTTGCAGCTGTCCTGACCTGATAATTTGCCTGTGTGCTCCTTCCTTCCTCCTGGGCCCCCCAAGCCATCCTTGTGGTTTGGGACTCCCCCACCCCAACCTCTTACAGCCAGCCTTCTATCAGGGCCAGTAATCCAATGCAATAACTCGTGCTAAGGCAGCCCTATGTCTCCAGGATACACACACTGGGGATCCAAGCCCTATTGACACAGTTCTGGTTTCACCAGAGCTGGGGAGAAGCCTCAAAACATGGCTTTCTGTGTCTGGACAGGATTCAAACTCAATGAAGACTTACAGGATAAAAAGAGGGGGAAAGTGGTGAGCTTGTTCATCCAGCTCCCTCTGAGTATTACTGGAGTTGTCAGATGCCATTTAAATTTTATTTCTGCACATATTTGGGTCTATTTCTGTATTTTGTCCTAATTGGTTTGTTTGGCTTTTCATGCACTATACCAAAGTGTCTTCTTTAAAGTTTTTATTTATTTATGAGAGAGCAAGAGCCAGAGAGAGAGAGAGAGAGCACGAGCAGTGGGGAGGTTAAGAGGGACAAGCAGACTTCCTGATGAGCAGGGAGCCCTGATGTGGGGCTCGATCCCAGGATCTTGATCCCAGGACCCTGGGATCAGGACCTGAGCCTAAGGCAGATGCTTGGCAGATGCTTAACAACTGGGCCACCCAGGCGCTACCCCCCCTTCCCGCCTCACTAAAGTGTTTTAAATCCTGAGGATCTATAATATATTTGAGTATTTGATAGTGGTAGGTCCCCCTCCTTGTTCTTTTACAGAGTCTGTTCCCTGAATAGTCTTGTTTATTTTTCCATTTGAATTTTAGGAAAAAATAGGGTAGTTTAAAACACACACACAACCTATTAACCCTATTAGTTCTTTTATGGGAATTATGTTAAATTTTTAAATTGTACTTAAGGAGAATTGAAATGTTTCTGATATTGGGTCTTACTATCCAAAAACCTCATTCATCTTGTCACTTGACTTAGTTTTCCTATCTGTAAAATGGGAGTAATACCAATCTTATAGGACTGTCTTCAGAATTAAATGAGAAAATGCTTGGAAAGGATGGCAGAGCAGGAGCTAACGTGCCGCTTTGCCACTTTCTAGCCTATGAACTTGGGCTTGGTTACTGGACTATTCTGAACCTTGATTCTCTCATTTGGAAAAGGGGGAAAATAACAGTATCTGCTTCATAAGGGTTGTAATCAAGGTCAAATACGGGAGGACATGCATGCGAAGTACTCAGTGCACTGCGGTGAACTTAAGTGCTCAATGAATATTAGCTGTTCTTCCAAAACACAGGCTATCGCAGAAAACGGTGACTGAAAGCAAAGGCTTTCTGGGATCCACCCTAAGTCGAGGGCTGTCGGGGCAACTCTTCGCTCTGAGAACCCACCTGGCCACCCGTCGCGGCTCCCGATTTGGCCCGACCTTCCGCGACCGCAGTCGGACTTGAAGCCGCGATCCAGAGCGTCTAGGCTCCCGCGCCGCCCCTGGAGCCGCGGCCCTGCCACGTCTCGCGCGCCCTGCTCTCCGGACGGTGGGGGGCGGAGCCAAACGTGGCCCGCCCCCGGGATCGCTCTGCGCGCCTCAGGCCCGCCCCTCCGCGCCCGAGTCGTCGGTAGGAGGCACCCGCGTGGCTGAGCGCCGTGACGCTACGAGGAGGCGGGGGCAAGCACGCGCCCGGAAGTCCCGGGGGACGGGGTGTTACGTATATCCGGCGAATAGCTGGCGGTCCCGGGTGCTGCTGGGCTGTGTGCTCTGAGGGAGGGTCCAAGCCGCCTGCTGCCGCCGGAGGAGCCCCCTTGGCCGTGAGTAGGGGGGCTGCTGCGAAGGAAGGAGCCACAGGGCGGGATGGGCTGGGGAGGACGGCGGGGAGGGTCAGGGCGGAGGCCGGCTCAGGCGGGGTTGCTGTGTGTGGGGGGGAAGTGACACGCAGGCGGTTCTCTGGGGCCGCGGGGCTGGTTCTGGGTGGGGACGGGCCGACTTGGCCGGTCTGCTCCGTTCCCTGACAGCCCTTGGGGTGTCGGGTCGATCGGCATTCCTTCCGGGATCCCGGAGCTGCTGGGCAGGATAACAGTTTTCTTGTCTGTACTGTGCGCTCAGGTTTGCGAAACGGTTTCACATCGTCTCGAAGGAGCCTCACAGCCCTGGGTCGGGCTGGTGGGGGTCTTTGATGACTGTCCTTGGTGCGAGTGAATAATAAGGCTCGGGAGGCACTGAATTGGCCAAGGCCCCACAGATAACGAGAGGAGCGTTCGAACCGGATCTCCTGACTCCCAGTCCAGTGCACACCCCCTTCCCAACTTTGAGCTCTGTTATCGCCTGATGCCCTGGTCTCGAACCCATATTTTCTTCTTCCACCTTCCTCTTTTCAGTGCGTGGAAAAAATGCTTTCGAGTGCGTTTGGTATAGATCAGTGTTTTCTTCATGGTTCTCTCCTAGAGGCTGGGAGTGCACTTGTGAGGGCTGGCACTAAATTGCCTCGGTTTGTAATCTCCCTTGCTCTTGTCTTTTCTCCTTTACCTCGACCCATCTTTTTAGGTCTTGACGGGACCTGTGGTGGTGCTTTGCCTGGGGGCTTGACCTTTGGTATTTACGCTGCAGCTAAGCTTGGTTTCTTTTTTTTTTTTTTTTTTAGCTTTATTTAAACATATAATGTAACCCCACCACCCTCTCCCAACCCCTCTAAGCTTGGTTTCTTAGCTAAGAACCAACAGCCTGCTTTCCCAGATCTGTCAGAAATGGTGTCTCCAAGTTGTAAAGAGTATGCCTAAGAAATAATGAGTATTATAGAGAGTAATGCATACATTATTGGCTAATGGTCAGCATTGGCTAGTGCTCTCCTTTTTTATTTACTTCATTCATATGTCAGTCCTGAAATTGGCAAATTTTAGTTTGGGGTACATTGGCAGGGCTTTTGTGGTAGTTTAGAGTTCTTAAATTTTAGAGTATGCCAGTTTGGCCGCAAGATGCCATAAGGTGGTAGAGTGGATCAAGGATAGGAGATAAATAGAATGCTAGTTACTAAAATACCATTCAGAAGGTGTGACAAATTGTAAGGAAGAAAATTTAGAAAGATTATCATCTGTTTAGCTGGTGGGTTAAGGAAGTTTTATGTTTCTTTAAAAGCAGTTTTGTGATTTCGATTTGAATTTTATGTAATATTAACAGGAAGAATTTTAGTTCTGGCATTTAAAAAGGAAGGTTTAAGTTTGGGACTTAGACTTCTTTAGTTGAGCAGTTTGGGTTCAGCCAGCTGACCTAGGAGTGTCAGCATTCTTGTCTTGTTATCAAAGGCTAAGGACCCCTGCCCAATAGGATTTGTGTGAGGTCAAAATGAGATGTATGTGCAGGCACTGTATAAAACTGTAGAACTGCTCACTAGGGTTACAAATCCTAAGATTGCAAGGATGGAGGAACCAGCAAAGCCATTTCCTTAATTATGGGTAGCAATACAGTACAACACTTTGGGTCCAGTAATGGTTTTTATTATTTTTTTTAACATCACTAGAAGAGTTTCTCCAAGCACTTTTCCATGGATCATTTTGGAGGGACCTTTAATTAAAGCAGGAATGTCAAGGGAAGATAAATTGGAAAATCAAACTAATTCAGTTACCATGAAAAAATTCCTTAAGCAGGGGTTTTCCCATTGTCACCTTTGGAGAATTAACATTGAGTTTGGAAGAATTCTAAAATGATGTAAAACTTTACAGAGAGTATGTAGAAGTGTTGACTGCAGCCGTGTGTGTACAAATGAATATGTAACAGTGGGTTTTAAAGGAGTGATCAGAGTGGGAGGGATCTTAAAGAGAGGTTCTCTGTAAAGGTGAGTCTCACTTCTCCAGGTTGTAGAGTGAGAAAAGTAGAAGAGAAAGATAACTGGTTCGGGGGAATTGCGGACAAGAGACACGTTGTTCTTTTACTTACCTACAGTGGAAACGTAAAAACAGGAGCTTTGTAGGTGTATTTAAGTCATTAAACTTCTTAAAGTGCCGACTACGTTATCAGACAAATTATTTAACATGCTAAATTTGGTCCCTGTCCCCCCAAATATATATGATATATATTAATATTAACATTAATATACATATTTTAAAATTCTATTTATTTGAGAGCATAAATTCTGCCATTGAAGGAGAGGGAGAAACAGACTTACTGCTGAGCAGCAAGCCCAATGTGGGGCTCAATCCTAGGACCCCAGGATCATGACCCAAGCCAGAGGCAGATGCTTAACCAACTGAGTCACCAGGCACCCTGCCAAAATATATTTTAATGTTACTGAAAAGGGCAAAAAAAACCCCACAATTAGTATTTTTTTTACAAAAGCTTTTGTATTAGCCTCTGCTCTCACCCAAACTCCCAAGCCTCATTTGGCTTTCCATGATAAGAGCCATAGAAAACAAGCATTAGGCAGTCCCTAAAGTTTATAGTCAGACCTGATTTTTTTTTAAAGATTTTATTTATTTATTTGATAGAGATCACAGGTAGGCAGAGAGGCAGAGAGAGAGAGGAGGAAGGCGGCTGTCCGCAGAGCAGAGAGCCCGATGCGGGGCTCGATCCCACTACCCTGGGATCATGACCCAAGCTGAAGGCAGCGGCTTTAATCCACTGAGCCACCCAGGCGCCCCTGATTTTTTTTTTTTAAGATTTTATTTATTTATTTGAGAGAGGGAGAGAGTGAGCATGAGCTGGGGGGGTAGGGTGTGGGCGGCAGAGGGAGAAGCGGACTCGCCTGAGCAGGGAGCCCAATGCAGGACTGGATCCCCGGATCCGGGAGTCATGACCTGAGCTGAAGGCAGTCACTTAACCGCTTAACCAGCTGAGCCACCAGGTGCCCAGGCCTGATTAAAAAAAACCAACTCAGTCACTGGACAGAAAAAAGAATGATATATATACACACACACATATATATGTATATTAAATATATGTGTGTGTGTATATATATCTATTCACGTTTATTTAGTTATTTAGTCTCTACCCTTAATTTGGGGCTCAAACTTACAACCCCAAGATCTGACTGAGCCACCCAGGCACCCAGTGTAGCATTCTCTGAGTGAAGAATATAGGTGGGTTTTTGTGGATAACCCTGTTAAGGTCACTAGTAAAAGAAACAAAAGTTCATGAAAGTTGCATTTAATAACATTTGGTCACATCTAGCGTAGCCTTGTGTTCATATGCTCTTGCTGATGAAGAGGAGTGAAAGTGGAGGAATCTTTTTTTTTTTTTTTTCCTGAGATATTGAGGCAAAAGTTCAGTGACCAGGAAATGCTCAACCTCAGAAACTTTGACACTAGCACTGGCTTTAGATCTTACCTTCTTAAATTCTCATTACCAGTGTATGTAGACCTTCTAGTAGCTTTGGGTAATCTTTTGTTTTGTTTAGGCTTATGGAAAACAGTAGGGAAAGTGGTCCTACTATTAGTACTAATTAGGGTGTGTACTTGGCTAGGAACCTATTTCTATGCCCTAAACAAGTACTCCTATTTTAAGAAAATCACTGTAAAATGGGTTATGTCTTGGTTACTCATATTATGAAAAGATTATCTTATTTCTTAATGTCTCTCCAAAATAGTGATATCATCTCTTTTTATAAGTTAAGACAAATCTGCAAGAGGGGTTAAATAAATATTGTTTAAGAAAGGGTATTGGTGGGGCACCTGGGTGGTTCAGTTGATTAAGATTTCAACTTTTGGTTTAACTCAATGTCATGAGCTCGGGGCTTCTTGCTCATTGGGGTGTCTACTTGAGATTCTCTCTCTCTCTCTCCCTCTGTCCTTTCCCACCTCCCACAAGCTTTCTTTCTCAAATAAATAAATCTTTAAAAAAAAGAATTGTCGGGACCCCTGGTGGCTCAGTTGGTTAAGCAGCTGCCTTCTGCTCAGGTCATGATCCCAGCGTCCTGGGATCGAGTCCCACATCGGGCTCCTTGCTCGGCAGGAAGCCTGCTTCTCCCTCTGCCTCTGCCTGTGCTCGCTCTCTCTCTCTTTGTCTAAAAAATAAATAAATAAAATCTTAAAAAAAAAAAAAAAAGAATTGTCATTGGTAAGTGGGGCAGGGCAAATCATGTCAGGCATTAGGATTTTGGTAACTGTTTTAGAGCTGTTTACAAGGAAGGATTAATATGCTTTTCATTCTTATTTTCTGCTTAGTGTATCGATGTGATGTTTTGGTCTAGATTATTGATGGGATTCATTTCCTAGTGGTTTTACTAACTGATAATAGCTGTGGTATATCTAGGGAATGTGAATGAGCAGCTGCCTGGAGGAGAAAGTTACACAGTAAAAGATGAAAGTGTATCTTTTTCTTTTTTTTTTTTTTTTAAGATTTTATTTTTATTTATTTGAGAGAGGGAGAGAATGAGAGAGGAAAGGTCAGAGGGAGAAGCAGGTTCCATGCCAAGCAGGAAGCCTAATGGGGGACTCCATCCTGAGACTCCAGGATCATGACCTGAGCCGAAGGCAGTTGTTTAACCAATTGAGCCACCCAGGCGCCCTGAAGGTGTATCTTTAATTCCTAGCCCTCGGAGTATCGTAGATTGAAAACTGATAGAAAACCAGGATTTTGTACAGATCTGAGGACCCCAGAGACTTCCCTCCAGGGTGCAAAATCTTTATTTTCTTATGCCTGAAAACATGGGACAGTAAACATGCATCAGGGCTACAGAATAAGAGTTAACTGCTCCAGAACTATACTAGCATTCAGAAAGCTAATGTTTGCTGCTTTCATATTTTATACAGGTAGTAAGCATTAATAATGTCTTTCATCTTTGAGTGGATCTACAATGGCTTCAGCAGTGTGCTCCAGTTCCTAGGTAAAGCCATTTCCTTGAAATATATCATAGGTTTCAAACTTTGTACATTTCGTCCAACAATCTAACACAAGCAGCCTTTGGTAAGTAGAAAGCAAAATTATGTTAATTTTTTTTTTCTTTTTTTAGGACTCTACAAGAAATCTGGAAAACTTGTATTTTTGGGTTTGGACAATGCAGGCAAAACCACTCTTCTACACATGCTCAAAGATGACCGATTGGGCCAACATGTTCCAACATTACATCCGAGTAGGTTTGAAAATACCAGGTGACCTTTTGATACTTGAAGGTCATTGTCACGGTTTGAGGATGAATCCCCATTTGACTCATTTCTTGTATTAACTGAGGTCTCGAAAGACAACTCACTTGAAAAAAAATTCCTTGTAAGACACTCAGGTCACATCCCCTAAATCTAACCCTCTGGGACTCTCAGTATCAATTCTCACTAGTTCTCTAAGGGGACACATCTCCCATATCTCCTTCTAAGAAGCAGCAGACAGACACTTTGGAGAAAAAGAAACTTGGCTTTTTAGAATAATTTAAGAATGTTTTCATCCTTGTATCCTTTTCTTTCCAAGGTAAAAGCTTCATTCAGTTTTGCATTTGTATTGGCTTACAGTACTGGGAGCTGGGCCTTGTTGGATGGAGGAGTTTATGTCTTTTTTCTATTTTGACAATTTTTCAGCATCAGAAGAGCTGACAATTGCTGGAATGACGTTTACAACTTTTGATCTTGGTGGGCATGAGCAAGGTAAGAGATGATTCAATGGAAGAATGCCGTTAACTTATGGTATTTTTTATCCCCTCCCCCTTTTTTTAAGCAGTGTGACATTTTTACCTTTTTAAATTGTGATTAAATTATGATTGAGATCTTAGTACTTAAAATTGTTAAGTACTTTCAAACTTGTCAAAAGCTGCATATAGAGAACTCTACTCTTTTATACCTTTTGCTCCAATTTATTAGTCTCTATGTAACACATAGTAAGTTATCAAACCTAGGAAGTTTTATTTTTATCTACTGTGTAGTGTATATTTCTCTTTTTGTCAGTTGTCTCCATAATCTCCTTTATAGCATTTTTCCTCTTGAGCAAGATCTAGTACCATATCAAATTTAATCATGTCTCTTTTATATCCTTTATTCAATGGAGTGTAAGTATGTAGAAAATTTTTATTGTTTGTAAGTAATTTCAGATTTGTCAAAAGTTGCAAAAATAATAACAGGGATATAGTTTTTGTTATTTTTTTTTAAAGATTTTATTTATTTATATGACAGAGACACCGCGAGAGAGCGAATACAAGCAGGGGAGTGGGAGAGGGAGAAGCAGGCTTCCCGCCAAGCAGGGAGCCCGGTGGAGAGCTCGATCCCAGGACCCTGGGATCATGACCTGAGCCGAAGGCAGAGCTATAACTGACTGAGCCACCCAGGCGCCGCTAACAGGGATATACTTGTGACCACTCTGATCTATTTAGTATACTCTATCCATATGGGGCGGTTGGTAGAACATTTCCTTCTACCTTATTGTTTTTGTAGTACCTTTTGCCTTACACAGGCCATGTCCATTTGGTTCCTATATTCCTATCAGGTGTTGTGAGTGGACACTTACTTTACATTTGGCAAGACTTTAGGCTTAGGAGTAAAATATTTAAGATGTGGGAATGAATATTCTGCAAAGTAGGAAAAAATATTGAAATTTTGTCAAATTTATTCATTTGTTATTAAATTGAGTTGAGAAGTTTCCTTTTGGAGCATTGTATTAGGTTGAATCTAATATAGCTTTTTAAAAGTGTAATTAAAAGAACAGAATATTGGTAATTTTAATTTTTTAGCCAAGTAATTTTAACCAAAAATCTAAGGAGTGACCCAAATGATTTTGTAGTCAGCGATTTCATTAACATAATTTTATTTATTTTAGTCACTTAATATTTATATCCCACAAAATCATATGTAGTATGATCATAATCACATAAAATACCTGTACAGAAAAAGATTGAACAAATATATACAAAAACATTAGCAGTAGGTGTGCTTCCATGGAGGATTATAGATGATCTTATATCCTTTTGTCTGTAATGAGCTTGTATTGTTTTCATTTGGGTAGGAATGGGTGTATGGTGGCTTTTCTGCTTCTTTCAAAAGGATTTGTAACTGCTTACAAATTGAAAGTTGTAAGAACTGAACTGAGACCACTTTGAAAATGTAGGGAAGATGTTTTTAGACCCCCGAACTGAGACTTAGGGTGGTATTTGGTGTGATAAATTTAGCTTTCAGGTTTTGATAGATTAAGAAGGGGAAGAATGTGTTATGTGTAGTTTTGTTTTGTTTGAGGAAAAGTTATTTAACAAATTACTTTATCCTAATAACTTAGTCACCATTTTACAGAAATCACTAAAATGCTGTATATTTGGAGATTTCCTTTAAAAAAAAAACAACTTAAAATCTTTAACTTAAAAAGTAGGCCAGGCTCAGGGTGCCTGGCTGGTTCAGTCAGAAAAGCATGCAACCTTTGATCTCAGGGTTGTGAGTTCAAGCCTCAGGTTGGGTATAGAGATAACTTTAAAAAAAAAAAAGGCAGTTCCGGCTCCATATAACAAATTGAATATACACTCAGCATATGAATATGGAAAGCAAAAAGTGGAAGTTTCCCCAGCCTCTCCCTATCCCACTCTTTAGAGATGACCATTATTAACTATTTGATGTGGATATGCTTTGTTATTCATCCCTGTGAAAGCACTAGAAATGAATGGCTTAGAAATGATAATATAAGTATTGCTTCCCAAACCATTATCACTTCATGGCATAAACAAAAAAAATTTATAAATAAAATTTATAAGGCCTCCTGGGTTAAATATGGAAGACTGAGGTAATTGCCTGGGAACTTCAGCCACCTGTCAGGCTCCATCTCCTAAGAGTGGATGGAGTGGGTGTGTCAGTACACGTACACATTGGTTAGTTAGGAACTAACTTGGGACTAAATGGTGTCTGGACAGGTAATTTGCATCTTGATGAATTTGGCTTTAGAGGTGAGGTTGGTCATTTAACTGAGTCAAAGTGACTGGGTTTCAGATAGTAGAGAGTGGTGGAAACTTTGCCAAATGGAAGAGCCCAGATTTCATCTACAGGGGCACTTAGTTCCAGCTGATCAGTGACATGTGGGCAGGTATGTGTGAGATTGCCAGATGTTGCAGTTTTTCTGAAAATCAGATAGAAAACCTTGATTTTTTTAATTTGAAAAAAATCAGGTTCATGGACCATCAGTGTATATATACCCTTTGCTCTGATTTAATACTGGTTGGGACTTGGAGAATCCATATGGAATTGAATGCTATTGAAACTGAGCCAAGGTTTGCCCATTTTAGGGCAAAAAAATAGATACATTTTTCAAAATACTTTTTTTTTTTAATTAATGCAACTACAAACTTTGTCTTCTAGCACGTCGCGTTTGGAAAAATTACCTCCCAGCAATTAATGGGATTGTCTTTCTGGTCGACTGTGCAGATCATCCTCGCCTCATGGAATCCAAAGTTGAGCTAAATGTACGATTATATTTTTTCTTATCTTGGCCTCTGTTTCTTTTAAGGAATACAGGTCAGTAGTGCCAGTACTTCAGCATTCTGGTTACCATTTGATGAAAGTCCTAGTTACAGGAAGAATGTGTTTTAAATCAAAGACCTTGCTTTTCAGTGTCCTGAGGAAACTCAGGTTGAACTTGAGGAAGTTAACTCTGTTTCTATCTATTATAGGGTGACTGTGTCCAGTTTGCTCCCACACTCCCCAATGTGTGCCTGTTGCCCTGGCATAGTCAACGCCTTTTCCCTTCATGTACCATGGATGGTCCCTGTTTCAGAGTGAAACCTTAAGAGAGAGACTAAGGGTTTCTTATGTGTTTAAATCTGGGTTCTCACTCTATGTCTGCCCCCTTCGCACTGAATGACTTCACAGACCTTCACAGTCTGTTCTCAGTCGTCAGTTTGCGTCACGGGCTGCATTTGATACTGTCAGATTTTCTCCTTTCTCAACATTGCATTTGCTCGGCTTCACAGTTCTTGTCATGTTTTCTTTGTTAATCCCTACTGGGTTACCCTACACCTCTTCTTTTTATTTGATTTGTAACTGTCTCTCTGCATTCTTGTTCCTGGCAATTTGAACCTGTGCCACATTTATTTGTGAGTATGTTTCTTGCATCTATAGCTCTGGTCTCATGTAGAATCACTTGTAGGGCATTCCTTCTCTTACTTGACCTCTTGGCATTGGCATTCTCTCTCTCTTTGAGTTCCCATTTGCATTCTTGGTTTTGGTGTGCTCTGTCTGGCTAATACTTTTCAGATTCTTTCACAAGCACCCATTCGCCCTTAAACCTTGGTGTTCCTTAGGGTCTGTACTTCCTCCCAGACCGGTCAAGGCTATTCTCATTCCTTCATCTGCCACTCACATGCCAGTGACTCCCCTATGGATTTCTCTTGTTTAAACCTCTCTTGAGCTCCAGCGTCATACATAATGCTGCCTACTAAAGAGCTCCATCTGCCAATTCCAGTTTCCCAGAAAGGAATTGTTCCCAACCATCTACCTGGACATGTGGTCCAGATATTGTGAATGACCAGAGATTTCACTACCACCCTGCCACATTCTAAAATGCTAGAAGGAACTTTTTCAGACATTTCATTGGCCTATTTAATATTCTTTAATAAAACTCTATCACCTGGATGAAATCAATGTCTTTTGCGTAGCACATAAAGTCTTTCCTGATCTTTCCTCTGTTTGTTTCTCCAGCTTCTTTTCTCTTTATTGCCTGCCTTGAACTACATTCCAAACATAGAGAACAACTTGTCCTTCCTTCAGTATGTACAAGTGGCTGTCCCTGCCTGGCTTTTTCATCTGACCCCACCCACTTTAACTGGTAAATTTAAAAAGTCCTTTAGGAATCCCAGAGTTCAGCCATGACCTCTTATAGGAGGCTTTCCCTGACCTCTCAGACTCAGACCCACCACCTTATCAGTGTCTGTGGTCTTTACTGGTTTTCTTGTAGGTGTCTTCATCAGATTGTGAACTTAGAAGGGACCTAGTTTTGTTCTTTGTGGAACGCTTGCACTTAGCAAAGCATCAGACATAGAGTAGCCTCTGGTTAGTATTTAATCAACGAATGACATCCTTACTCTGATTTTGTCTAACATTTCCTAGAACCTAAGATGGTCAAAAGTATGTTCCACATTATCCCTTCAGCTCTATTCTCCTTTCCAAGCTTTTCCTGTCAGTGAGCACTGGATTCCCAGGCTTGAAATCTCTGCCAGCTCAGGCCCCTCTTACTTGTCTTATCATCCAGACATCAGTCTCTTCACTTCTTTCTCCACAGTGCCTGCTGCAGGCCTGCAGGCACTGTTCCTTGGATGCTGCCATCTTAGGCTAGGTCATTGTCTCTTATCTGAGCACACATAGATACTTTGTGTGAATTCATTGTTTTGTTTTGTTTTGTTTTTGAGAATGGGGGTGGGAGGGAGAGAGGGAGGAATAGACTCCCTGCTGAGCAGGGAGCTGGATGTGGGTCTTGGTCCTAGAACCCTCACATCATGACCTGAGCAGACACTTAACTGACTGAGCCCCCCAGGTGCCCCTTTACACACAGATTCTATCCAGTAATTTCTGGATTTGGGGTATTCAGGATCTGTTGCAGCTAACTTCTTAGGCTGGCACCTTAATGTTGATCATGCCTTCCCATTCTGTTATTACTATGTGTCAACATATAAAGACAGGCAATTCTCCATGTGGCTTTCTGAATTCTTTTTGTACTGTAAAGCCATTGCTTATATTCTCTTCTTCTCCTTTCCATCTATCCAAATCCTTCCCCTCTTTTAGAGCCTAGTTTGGGTTCCTCTGCTTTGATAAGACTTTCCTTAAGTCCACCATTTTCCCTGCCATTTGATTTCCCCGAATGTCTTGTAGTATATATATTCTGTCCCTGTTCATTGTGACACTTAATCATACACTTGCTTTGCTTTGCTGACAGATGTATGAACATAGAGTGAGGATTTCTTGAGGCCAGGGATATGTCTTACCTTTCTTTTTGTACTCCTCTCAGTGCCTGAGATAGTGCTTTGCACACACTGAGCACTCAGTGTACACTCGGGGACTTCCTGTAGCCCTCCTTAAGACTCTGTAGCCAGAGCATTCAGTCTTCTAGGACTGTGCTCAGTGGAGAGCCTGAGGATGGTCTGTGGCTGAGTGATTTATCTCAGAGTTAAGGTTGAGGCAGTTCTGCTGCCTTATAAATAGGCACAGCCTTAAGCTGCAGTTGTTTTGAGGCTGTTAGGTGATTTTTACCTAATGTCAAGGTAATTTTTAGGGGCTTTTTATGTAATATTAAGAGTGTTGTATAATGTCAGGATTTTTAGATCATCGCTCAGGTATAAAGACAATTAGATATTTCTCTTTACATTTAATTCATTGTAGACAAGTGAAGGTCCCAGTGATTTTCACGATCTAGTGGGCATTCATAGATTCTCACCTAGCTCTTCCTTTATGTTGTCTTTAGGCGCTAATGACTGATGAAACAATATCCAATGTGCCAATCCTGATCTTGGGTAACAAGATTGACAGAACAGATGCAATCAGTGAAGAAAAACTCCGTGAGATATTTGGGCTTTATGGACAGACCACAGGAAAGGTAAGAGAAAAATCATCAGGGGACATATTATTAAGGAAATTCACAGCATTTGAGAAATTCATGTTTTACTATCTAGATTTTACTTGTCTTTCAAAAGTATAACTGGGCCTAAGATTGGTTTTGCCATAGGTGATTTGTAGTCACTGTGAAGGCAGGAGCCTGTTCTTTCACTGTTGTCTGAGGAAATTTTCCTCAAGTATATGAGGATGAAGAAATTGGGAGGAAAGGCAGGCTTACCAATTTAAGAATTTTCTGACTCTCTTTCAAATCTCATTCAGAGAAATCTTTTTTGAAGAAGGCCTCCTTAACCAGAAATCAGTTTTGTTTTTGACTGGAGATTTCAGGTTATGAAGAAGAGTGATCATTCATGATCACTTTTCCAAGCACTGAAACCCAAGCATTGGATTATCGTCAGTGTTCCTTGTTGAGCGAGGTAGGACTGTGATCCCTAATTTGAAGATGAAGAAAATCAGAGAGTGATTTGTTCAGATCTACACAGCAAGTCCGTGATAAAACCAGGAATAGAACCTGAGTGTCCCGGATCAGTAGGTTATATGCTGTTTCCAGTTGGAAGGAGAACTTGTTGCAGTGCTTGTGAGAGAGAAAATCTAGATCAGCAGTAGTTAAGCAGGAATTCTGGTTTTTCCAGCTTAAAGTTTTGGGATAATCAGTTTTAAAAATTATCCTTTTCTGAGATCTCTGATAACCTTCTGACTTTCTTCTTTTTATGGTTTCTTATTTCTAAATGTTACCTCTTCTTGATTATCTATTTCTTTCTAGAAACACTGGCTTCAATTAATTTCCCCTCTTCTGCATGAGTGCTATACAACATGAATTCTTAAATTCCTGGTATAATTTGTTATTAGTTTCTGAATGCTTGTGCTAATGAGAGTGTCTTTTTTTTTTCCTTAAGAGAGAGAGTGCACAGAAACAGAGAGCATGACCAAGGGGAGGGACAGAGGGAGAGGGAGAAGCAGACTGCCCGCTGAACAGGGAGTCCCAAGCGGGACTCAATCCCAGTATCCTGAGATCATGACCTGAGCTGAAGGCAGATGCTTAATCCACTGAGTCACCCAAGCACCCTTCCTTTTTTGTTGTTTTTTTTTTAAGATATATTTATTTGGGAGAGAAAGAGAGAACATGCGTGGTGGGGGGAGGGGCGGAGGGAGGGAGAATCTTGAGACAACTCCCACTAAATGAGGAGCCCTATATGGTGCTGGATCTCACGGCCCTGCGATTATGACCTGAGCTGAAACCAGGAGTTGGTGGTGCTGAACCAGCTGAGCCACTCAGGTGCCCCAAGAATGTCCTTATTTCCAAGAGTCTTGGACTTCTCTCCATCAAAGAGCATGCTGGTTCTGTGGGTCCTAGTTGCCTTTTTCTTGGTTAGCTGTCGTAACTTTCCAGATGCTGGTGTGTTCAAAGTAAAAGCTCTTTAGAACTGTGCTGCTTATTTTGTCTTGAAAGCGTGAAGCTCTGGGGAAGATAATCTGTATGGCTTTGACCCCATTTTTATAAGTAATTCCTACTTCATTTGCTTTTGAGGAATGAAGAGAGTGATTTGTGATCATCCTTTCAAGCTTTTCCACCATGGGTATGCTAACAGGCCTTTCTTGGTTTTGCCTCCCTTAGGGGAACGTGACCCTGAAGGAGCTGAACGCCCGCCCCATGGAAGTCTTCATGTGCAGCGTGCTCAAGAGGCAAGGCTACGGCGAGGGCTTCCGCTGGCTTTCCCAGTATATTGACTGATGTTTGGACAGTGAAAATAAAAGAGTTTTCCTTCTCTGGACTGATCCTATTCACAGCTTCCTCATGAACTTTTCTAATAGAACAAGGAAAGCTCTTCAACTGTGTCTGGCGTTGAGAAGCCAAGAGTCTTTGTCAGCTCTCTCATCGCCCAGTGGTGACATGTGCTCTTCTCCACACTGTCGGGAGGTAACGCTGCCCCACATGCTGGTGCAGCTCAGCATCCCGGAACTTGGAAGCTGGCAGGATTTGCTGGGTAAAGCTGTGTGCCATCCTGGGGCACCTGAAAAGAAAAACACGTCTCACCACTGTGGTTGATTTCAAAAGAAAGTGATTCTATTTTTTAAAGAAAGTGTTGTTAATGTCATTGGTGTCCCTCCTAACTTACTTGGTCCAGAGTTTTCTTTTTTTTTTTTTTTTTTTTTGGTCTAGTGAATGGCATTTAGCTTCTTCATAAAATTATGCACATGAAACATGTTGGAGGCCAGAACTCAGTTGAGTGAACTTAGTCCTGTTGAGTTAGCAGGTCTGTGAGCCAAAGCTCCTCGGCTCTCTGACTGCCTTGTGGTAGGTGGCACCAACCTTGTGCACAGAGGAGCAGGAGAGGGCCCGGCCGGCCTGGTGGTGGCGGCAGGTTTCCACTGTGGTCAGCCAGGGTCGTTCCTCACCTGGTGTGTAGAGCAGATGGTTGGTTTGCTGTGGAGGAGTTCAATATAGAGTGGTGATTTTATTATTTTTACTTATAAAGCTACAAATTTCAGGCAGCCTTTGCCTTTATCTTTCCATAGCACCTTTTTCATTTTCAGTTATTAAAAAAATGACTTTTGCATCAAAAGAGAACATCCCCTATGTTGTCCTACACTGAAGGCATGTGTCTGTTACTTTTGCACAGAGTCTAGGAGAACATTTTCGGGATAGGTGAGTCACATAGGGCAGTTTACAGCTGAAGGGCTTTTAATTCTGTGAGTTGAGAACTTAAAAACCTGGCATTTGTAGCATTTGTTTGGATCCAGGAAAGATTTATTTAGTGGGGTTTAAAATTCTCACTTGCAAGATTTGACTTCTTTAAATGGGAATGTTCATGAGCTCTTTTTCTAGGTTACTTTTTTTGGGGGTGGTGGTGGTGGTGGTGTGAAATTGCCTTTCTCCATGCCAGAAATAAGCTGGGGAAACTCTGAGGGCTTCGTGTAGTGGTGGTCTTTCTGTGCCAGCGTCACTTGTCATTAAGAGCTCAGTATAAAAGCTTCAGCATGCCCAGCCCACCATAAAAATGATGATCATTTTTATAGCATTCCTTTTTCTTAGTGCCACTTGTAAAATTGGATTTTCGGATATTAGACCCTCTCTTAAAATGGGTGGATATCTTCATTTTTCTTTAATGAGAGATTACAAGTAGTTTCCTCAAAATTATGATGCAAAGGTTTGAAATAAATTCAATAGAATTTTGGTGTGTAATGTGAGGGCAGGGAAGTGTGGGTAACATTCCAGGGGTGAGTATTACTCTTTGACTTCTCATTGTCAGTCTTCAGTACTGACCTATTAGGAAAGGATACTTTCTCACTGCCTGGTACAAATGCAGAGGCTCAGTAAAGGATAAATCTGGGAAGAGCATGCCTTTCCTCTGTTAGCAAGCATAGCTGGATTGCAACAAAACTGTTGGTTTGGAAAGGGTGAAAGCCTTAAATGAACAAATCTAGCCAATGGTGAATAACTAGATAGTTAACTTGCATAATTTTAATTTCCTTTGGCTAAAGGTAGCCCATACTTCTTTATCCAGAGACTTGAGAAGTATGATTGCAGTGCTAGTTTTCTCGTTTTTGGTTTTATGTTTTCCTCTTTGTCCCTGATCACTTCGTAGCAAGCTAGAAAACTATGGATTCTACACAGCTCAGCTCTTTGTGAAAGTGGTTTATTTTGGCCACTGGAGAAAGAGGGGATTGAAAAGTCTGGCATCTATTTCCTGCTCCACAGAAAACACTGTTCCTATAAAAAGATTGCAAAAGAAGCTGCTGTGAGGAGCTTGGCTCTTAACAGAGAGGATCAGAGCTTTGTACAGGAACTCCCATGAATTGAGACTTTTCATTCTGTTTTATCAGAGTGCATATGTGTCCTATTTCAGGAAAAGTTAGAAGAGTCATTTACAAAAGAAAGTCAATCTGTATCCTAAGCATTTTAATAAAAAGTTAAAACAGACTTGCTTTCTTGTGCCATTTATTTTTTCATTTATTTGCGAGGCTTTGTTCTGGGTTTGAACGTATCTTGACATTTGTTGTTTGTGTGGTGGGGGTGATGAAGCAAGTTGTTTACTACTTAGGGAAAGAAATATTTACAAAGGTTCTGAGAGACAAGTTTTGCTACCAGGTGAAAAAAAAAAAGGCTAGGCCAATTCACATATGTCATTCCAAATCATAAATTTAGTACATTCCAGAGGCTTCGAACATGTCGTGATCCCAGGACTGGTGGTGTACTTTTTTAGCAAAATCTCATATTAACATGTAAGGACTGGGGCCAGTTTAGCTGTTTACCATTCTCCATTATACAAAGTCGGAGAGATTCAGTTGAGTGCTACATTTGGTAAAACAGGGAAAGGAATGAAATGTGTGCTTGTGCATTTACCGGGTTTGTAGAAAGCCTTGTTTTTAGAAAACCCAAAGGAGACTCTAAAACTAAAGCAATGGGACAAATAGAATGGGAAGCAAAATGCAACAGGTCCTTTTTGACCAAGTATTAAAAGTGTTAGAGGCATCTTGTGATTGAAACTAATGTCCCTGTTACTAAAATGATGCCATGGGTCCTATGTTTATATATAATATTGGTGTCATTTGAGTTAGAGTGGGACATGAGAAGAACAGACTGAGTCACTGAGCCCAGCACTCAAGGGGTCTCACCTTGGCTGCCAGCTGTGACTTGGGACTCTTTAATGTGCTGTAAACAGAAAAACCTGACGCATCATGGTTCATGCTGGAGGCTTGAGCGTCATTAAGGGAGAATCATGGGACTCTAGAGAGAAAGGAGCTCTTAACTGCTAGGAAGTTGGGATAATTAGATTTTCCTGTGATCGAGGCATCTTCCGTGTCACAGAGTGGAAAGAAGACCATGCCTGCTATGGAAGACTGCTTATTTCAGTCCCACCTCATACTATGATGGGTCATTTAACTTTCTCCAGTAGGCTTATTGGATTAAAACAGCATTAGTTTTATCTGGAAATTGAGGCAGAAAGGTTATGTAATTTAAGTAGTAATTGAATCAGTTTTGTTAATACCTGCATAAATAATGCACTGCAATCATCTGGGCTGCTGCCTGTTTTTGTATGACCTGTTTTGGGGTGGGGGTGGGGAATAAAAGAATGCTGTCTTGTGACATAAAATCCAAATTTCAGTGTCCATAAGGAAACTACTGGAGCACAGCCATCCATTCTCTCAGCTTTTGCCTGCTACAGCTGCAGACTTGGGCATTGGAGAGTGTATGGTCCCCAACTGCTGTTCCACTGAGACTCTGGGCCTTTACTGAAGGAGTGTTGGGCCCCTAACCTAGATACATCCTAGGTGGTGGTTATAAATGTATGGGAAAAGTGCACACTGCAAAGTACTGGGTGGTAGAATTGAAAATTTTTACTTCAGTTACTGTTCATAGTTTTAAAGGGCAATTTTACTTTGCGCAAACCCAGTTTTCATCCGTTTTGTCTCAGGCTTTGGCATCAAAAGCTTCCTAGGTGTAGTCCTGTGAGCTGCGTGCTACCTAGTGGATTGCTCTAGGGTTTATTTACAAAATTTCAAATTACTAACTCGGCCAAAGGGCCAAAGATTTCCTTGCCCTTATCAAGCCCCGGGCCAGAGGCCGCTGGTTTAGATCTGAGCGGATACTCAGGTCCTATCACTGCCTGGACAAGTCTAGCCACGTCAGCCCTCATTTCTATTCTTTTTCCTGCAGCCCAACGAACAGCAAAGGTATTCTGTCTTGCCCAGACTCCGTCTCTCGGTAAAACCACACGCCGTCCACTCTCCCCGAGTTTATCCTCCTGGACTGCTTCGGCCCCTCGGTGGCACAGGCTGCCAGAACCAAATGGGGGGGCGGGGAAAGGGACGGGGATCAGCCTGGGCAGCCAATCAGGGCCCGGCCCGAGCCCAGCCAATGGGAGCGGGCAAGTTGGGGCTTAGCCAATCGGGTCCGACGAGGAAGGCCGGAGTCGGTGTTTGCAGCTCTCGCTTGCAACTGTGGGTGAAGCTGAGTGGGACCCGCTCAGGGCCTGACCGGGGACCTCGGTCTCTCCGTCGTTCCTCTGGAAACCCCGTGTGCACCGTTCTGGAGGCCATGGCGCGGCAGTGGGGGCCCTCCATGAGGGCGGCCGAGAAAGCGGGTTGCGTGGTGAGCGCCTCCCGGGCCGGGCAGGCCGAGGCGGACTCGTGGAGCTGCAGCGGAGTGATCCTGAGCCGCGGGGCGGGCCTGGTGCTGTGCCACGGGGGCATCTTCACCCCCTTCCTGCGGACTGGGAGCGCGGCGCTGACTGCGGCCGGCGCCTCCTTCCTGCCCAGCGACAGTTGCGGTGACGACCTGCGCCTGCACGTGCAGTGGGGTCCGGCAGCCGCGAGCCCCGCAGGCCGCACGGAGAGGGGCCGTCCCGGCCTGTGCACGCCCCAGTGCGCGGTCCCGGAGTCCGACCCGCCGGTCCGACCCCGCGGGCGGCTCCTACAGCCCCCGCGGCCCGCCGAGCTGCTGCTGCTGCTGAGCTGCCCGGCCTTCCGAGCCCACTTCGCGCGCCTCTTCGGGGGCGAGGCGGCCGAGCAGTGGCGCTTCGCGAACGCGGCGCCGGACGACGAGGTGTCGGAGGAGGAGGAGGAGGACCAGCTGAGAGCGCTGGGCTGGTTCGCGCTGCTGCGCGTGCGGCCCGAGCCGGAGGAAGAGGAGGAGGCGCCGGCGGCGGAGGAGCGCGGGCCGGCCGTGGCCGTGGCGCCTCTCGGGGCCGTGCCCAAGGGCGCGCCGCTGCTGGCCTGCGGCTCCCCGTTCGGGGCCTTCTGCCCGGACATCTTCCTCAACACGCTCAGCCGAGGCGTGCTCAGCAACGCCACCGGCCCGCTGCTGCTCACCGACGCGCGCTGCCTGCCGGGCACCGAGGGCGGCGGCGTGTTCGCGGTTCGGCCCGCGGGGGCGCTCGTGGCGCTGGTGGCCGCGCCCCTCTGTTGGAAGGCCCGCGAGTGGGTGGGCCTCACGCTGCTCTGCGCTGCCGCCCCTCTCCTGCGCGCCGCCCGAGCCGCACTCGGCCGCCTGGGGCCCGGCCCCCGCGCCCTGGCCGACCTCCTGCCGCAGGAGATGGGCGCCCCGTGGGGCCTGCCTCTCCGAGACCCCGGCCCCCCGTGGGCGGCTGCGGCCGTGCTGGTGGAGTGCGGCACCGTCTGGGGCTCCGGAGTGGCCGTGGCGCCCCGCCTCGTGGTGACCTGCCGACATGTGGCCCCTCGGGAGGCGTCCAGGGTCCTGGTGCGCGCCACGCCCCCTATGTAAGGCCCGCAAGGTTGCCCCAACTCTGCCCGCTCCGGGGGTCTCAGATCATAACTCTGAGGATAATGGAGGCCTTCTGGCGTCATGCTGATGCTTTGACGGCGTAGCGCGGACAGAGACCTGAGTCCCTGAGCTCATCCTCGGCGTTCACAACCTTAGTGTAGGGCGTTCTGGGCCTCCTTCTTGGCAGGGGGTGAGCAGGGCTTGAGCAAAATGTCAGGCAGCTCTGGATTGGGGGGCAGGGCGGAGTCCAGCATCCCTGGCTGGGCGGGCCTCTTTGAGCACCCTCTCCCAGCTTGAATTCCTTCTGAACTCTGCTGTCTCATAGCCCTGCTCCCAAACACCACTAGGCTCCTTGGGTGGTGACTTCCCCGCCCTGTTCTGTCTCCCCTGAGAGGGGTGGTGAGGTCTCAGAGGCCCAGAATGCTGCCTTCCTGGGGTCAGGAGAGGGACCTCTTAATCTTACATGATCAATCTCTTAGATCTTAAGCAGAACTTCCCATCCGGATAAAAATTACATGTGTGGAGTTACAAGTAGTTAGAATGCCCACAGACGTCCTGGAACAATTTTTGGATGATCCTGGCAGCCAGGTTGGGACTTTGGTCACTTACATCTCTGCAGGGAAAGGGCCCTTGGCCTTCTTTCCTTCCTTCTGCCCGGCAGCAGGGACAGCAGCTTTGGCTTCCTGGCTTAGTTTCTAGGATGTGGTCTGTTGCCGAGGACCTCCCAGGTGCCAGAGCAGAGTGGTATTGTGCCTTTTTGTTAATGCCTGAGGTTCTGTACCCGGCTCAGCTCATCCTCACAGCCCAGGCCTTTCCAAATCCCTCTACTGAATTTCCAGGGTTAAACCCCCCCACCCCTGACGGCAGCCAGCAGGGCAGCCATGGCGCTTTTAGGAAGAGGGTGATGAGGATTTCCAGCAGGAGTGGTGCCCACTCCCCCGCCCCTGAAAACACACACACACTTGTTTCTGGGGAGCCCACGGGGTCTGCTGGAAGCTGTTCCTGCAGAGTATGACAGGGGACCCCTCTGTGATCCCGGGCAAGCCAGTCTATGCTGCCTCTCCCTGAGTTGACTTGTAAAGTCTTGGAACACAGCCTGGGACACAGTGGGAGCGGAGACATACTAGCGTGCATGTATGTATGTAAACAGGGACGCAGCGTTGAAATCCTACATCTGCCCCACCAACTGGCAGGATTGTTTTCCTGCAATGAGACTGTGAAGGAAAACACTGGGAATGTGTGCCCTGGCTTCTGCCACTTACTGTGTGATCTTGAAGTTACTCAACCTCTCTGGGCCTCAGATGTGCCATTTCAAATGGCAATAACACCAGTGCCTGGTTCTTAGGGCCTCCATGGGAACTAAATGAAATGGGGTGCACAGAGCATTAACACCTGGGCTGGCGCACAGTGCTCTCCAGGTGTCAGGGGTTAGGAATATGGTGAGACGCAGGGAGCTTATAGAAGTGTGAAGCTTATGTTTGGAAGTACCCCAGGATGGCCGAGGGGTGTGCCTAGAGATGCCTGCCTGGCACGTGTCAGGGCCGATGCCAGACCCGTTAACCCCCAAGTCTGTGACTTCTAGAGTCACTCTCATCCCCTTGCTTCCTCCCAGCACTGAAGGGTCAGAAAGCTGCGCGTCACTTTGTTTCCCTTGCTCTTAGGAGTGCCACAGTCTGGGGACGTGTGGTATTTGCCACCCAGGAGACCTGTCCCTATGACGTAGCACTGGTGAGCCTGGAGGAGGACCTACACGATATCCCCCTGCCGGTACTGGCTGAGCATTTCCAAGAAGGTAAAGGACAGGGTGCCCTCCTGTCTGAGGTGGACTTCAGGAAGCAAAGTGCTGGGCACTCGAACCCTCTAGATCAGGGGCCCGGTTCCCTAGGCAGGCTCCCTGCCTCACCCCTGCCGGAGTAATGACAGTGGCATGAGTCTGGGGTGAAGTCAGCCTGCCTTCAGCACTTTGGCTGGGCTGCTTTTGGAGTTTTCCCTGCATGTGCCCAGCATGCCTCTGGTCCTGGGTGGCGTGGGAGTGTGTGTGTGTTGGGAGCGGGTGGTGGGTAACCGTGAAGGGTAAGGCACACCTCTTTTTTCCCCCCTGAGGCCCTGCAACGGTGTCCTGTGGAAGGGCTAAGCTTGGGGGCTCCTTACAACACCGTGGGCCTGCCAGAGCGGTGTTCTGCTTTTGAGGCCCCAGTGGCGTGACACGCTGCCTGGGGAGTGCCCGAGGTCTCCGAGTTGGCATCTCCTCTGCCACTTGCTAGCCCCGTGTCCTTGAACAGGCAACTCCTTATTCTCTGCCTCAGTTTCCACATCTGGAAAAGGGGGATAATGCTCCCTGCTCCCGGGCACTATGAGGTGTGGGCGAGACGTTGCCTGTAAAGCATTTAGCTGCGTGCACCATGCACAAGCACTTGGTAAAGGAAGTTACTGGCAGGTTCTTGGTCATTGCCATGACCACCTTTTTTTTTTTTTTCCCACTTGATCTTAGCCAAAAGGCCGAGAATCGATGACCACTTTTTTTTTTTTAACCAAGAGACTTCTTAGAAAAGAGGAGATGGGTATTAATGTCACAAACATTTATTTTCATTTTTTTCTTTTAGGGTTTTATTTATCTGTTTGTCAGAGAGCGAGATCACAAGCAGGGGGAGTGGCAGGGAGAGGGAGAAGCAGGCTCCTCATGGAGCAGGGAGCCAGATGGAGGGCTTGATCCCAGGACCCGGGATCATGACCTGAGCTGAAGGCAGACGCTTCACCCACACAAACATTTATTGAGCGTGGGGCTGGGTACCAGGGACCCTAAAAAGCAGCTCCCTGGTCCAGCAGGGACATGAGGGCCAGAGAACAGCCTGATGCCAGGAACAAGTGGTGAGCAGGTGTGAGGAGCTCAGTGGATGTCCTGGCCTCTTCCTGTGGGAACGTGGGGCCGACTGCCTGGAGGCGGGAGTATCTGAGCAGCAGGGCAGGTTTGGAACTTTGGAGTGGGCAGGGAGCAGGATAGGGAGCGTGTGAGTCCTGTCAGACAGAGGTGACTTCCTGCCTTCACCCTCCTTTCTCCCTGGGCAGGAGAAGCTGTCAGCGTGGTGGGCTTTGGCATCTTCGGCCAGGCTTGTGGGCCCTCGGTGACCTCAGGCATCCTGTCCGCTGTGGTGCGGGTGGATGGCAGACCGGTGATGCTCCAGACCACGTGTGCCGTGCATGGCGGCTCCAGCGGGGGACCCCTCTTCTCCACTCACACAGGAAACCTCTTGGGTAAGCAGCCCCTTCGCCCTCTCCCAGCCTTGGCCTTGCCGGATCCTCAGTGCTATCTAGTGAGTGCTGGGCATCCTGCCTCAGGAGCCACCCTTGGCCTGGGACGTTGGTGGGCCTGATGCCCAAGAGGTAGTGAGCCAAAGTTTCCAGGTGCTTGTGCTCTTGAGGGCAGAGAGGGACAGACACTGAGCAGAGAGGGAAGAGATCTGAGTCCTGGTTCCTTCTCTGCCACTAAGCACCCTGTCACCTCAGGTAAGTCCCCTCACCTCGTTGGATCTGTGACACTCAGGAGTTGGTTTAGTCCAAGAGTCACAGATCAAGTGAATGAGTGTGGTAGTGAAGACAGCAGGGAGTAGAGCGTCAGGGGTGATGCGAGGTGAACAGCACCCCACTCCAGCACCCCGCGGCCTCCTGACATGGGACTGTGGGGTTAACATGGCCCGGTTCTACAGCTGTTCGCTAGCAACTGTGACCCTTTTTTAAATATGTGGCTGTTAAATCTTTCCATTTTAAAATTTTGGTAATAAAAAACAAAATAGTCTATCCATTAAAAAAAAAAAAAGCCAACCGTGAGCACACGTGGACGCCTCCATCTGCATGCCAGCACCGGGACCTCCGCGGTGCTCTCCTTCCCTTACTTCTGAGGTCATGAGGAACCCCGCCCTGTGCTAGCTAGTGGGTGTGGAATCCCTCACTTCTTCAGCTGTGGGACACAAAGTACTGGCAGAATCCCTACCTCACAGCCCTGCGAGAAACAGATTGACCAGCTAGAGCACAGTGTTGAAGTGTGGATGGTTCTTTACAAAAAGAACCTTGAGCCTTCATGTGTCCCAGCAAAACACTGTTTTCCCAAGTTTCTTAGGCACTTGCCCACAGTCTGTGGAGTGATGGAGGTTAGCTAGCATCACAGACGTGCCGACAGACCATCTCCGGTGGGTTGCCTGGAGAAGGGCGTGGGATGGTATTCCCAAGCACGTCAGACCTCATGCTTACCGGGTGACCCCAGTCTGAGGGACCTTCTTCGGAACAGCTGACCCGTGCTCCTCCAAGCATCAAGGCCCCGAACAGCGGGGAAAGACTGGACCTAATGCAGATCAGAGAAGACTCTAGAGACAGGAGCTAGAGGCTGCTGGGGCCCTGGATTACGTCTGGGAGCAGAGAAAGCTCTCATGGAATCACCAGCGACATCTGAACGTGTCCTGTATTTTAGTCATGAGCATTGCTCCAAGGTGACTTTCCTGGTTCTGAGGACTGTTTTGCAGTGACATGAGAAGCTGGGTGAGGGGCAGGCCGGGACTGTACTATTCTGGCAAGGCTCCAGGCTGGGGATGGGCCTCAGCTCCTTTCCGTCTCTCCCCTGGCTCACACCCCCTTTCCTCTTTGACCCCTCCACAGGTATCGTGGCCAGCAATACCCGGGACAATAACACGGGGGCCACCTACCCTCACCTGAACTTCAGCATTCCCGTCTCAGTGCTTCAGCCAGCCCTGTGGCAGTACAGCCAGACGGGGGACCTGGATGGCCTCCGCCAGCTGGACGGCGCCATGGAGCCAGTGAAGGTGGTATGGCGGCTACAGCGGCCCCTGACCGAGGCCCCACAGAGCAAGCTGTGAGGCAGTGTCAGGCCTCTGGAGAGAAGAGCCCCTGTTTTACACCACAGCGAAGCAAGCAGCGGCCTTAGGATGGGCACAGGGCACACACCCCCCCACCACCACCTTGTTCAGCTCTGGAATTGGGACCAGACCCCATGGGTCTCCAACCTGGCAGCCTGTTTCGGGGTCCCCTTTTGAGACTTCACCTCAGTCTGCCCACCAGCACTAGACTTAGTGGTGTTATTTCTCCTTCTGGGGAGCCCCGTGCGGGTGCACAACAGCCCTTGTCCTGAGAGATGGAGGCCAGCAGAGGGCAGGGCCAGCCCTGGCTTTGCATCTGTTCCCTGTCTCCTGATGGCTGCTGGCCGCCAGCGCAGCTGTGTTACTTAGAAACCCTCGGCATAGAGGCCGGCTCTGAACATTTTTCTGGATCTGCTGTGTCTCTAGGTGGAGTCCCTGAAGGTTAGGATTCGTGGGTCTTCGTAAGTCGGGTGTCGCTGACCTCCAGTGGCACTCTGCCATAGTGCCTTTACTTTCCCGCCCATAAAGTGGGCCTCAGGGACCTCACGGGATAGAATGTGTCTCGCTGGGGGTTGGGAATAAAGAGGATGTCTAGGATAAACTCTGCTTCTATATATCAGGTTCTTTTCTCTTCTTTTTTGCAAAAGTTGAATTGGGAAGAGGAAACCACCAGGCACAGAAATACACCCTTTCTGTCCTGCTTTCTTGGCAGGGCTGTGAACTCGGGGGATACTCTCATGCCAGATGGGCCTGGCCTCGGGCCATGGCGCCAGTCAGCACTGTATGGGGCTCGCAGCCCGGAAGGTGGTGGTCTTGGCCGGGCATTAAGGGCTTCCAGAGCACCCAGGATGCATCCAGGCCTGTACTAAGCCCTGAGGGTGGGTTGGGGAGTTCAAAGGTATGAAGGAGACTGTGGCAGCCCCAAGGAGCTGAGACCAGCCTTGCAAGTCAAGAATATGTAGGCATATCCAGGGTCCTGCACGTGTCCCCCCTCAAGAAATGACTGTGAGGTCATTGACAGGTTGAATGCCATTGTGGGGGTGGTGACTGGGGGCTAACTCTAAGCCAAAAGAATCGCCGGGAATACTTCGTTTCCAACATCTGTCTGTTGAGTGTCAACTGGGCAATGAAAACTCCTACGATGGTTGTTCTCCTCTTCACAGCTTCAGAATGGTCCAGAGGGCAAAGTTAGCTTGAGAGAAACCCCATAGTAAAGTAATGGCAGCAGGGGGTGAGGGCTGGGGGCTGACTTAGCTGGGGGTGGGAGGGGAACATTCCTTCCAGTGGGTACTAAGGAGCTCAGCATTCTGGGGACACTGGTATGTCAGCCCATTAGTGCGACGGGCTGTGTCCTAGGGCCTTAGGGAAGGAAGATCAGGTAAGATCTCCTCAAGGTGTCTTAGGAGCTGAATGCTGAGAGGAGAGTAGCTATTCATGCAATGGCCTGGACACAGGGTGTTCCAGTTGGAGAGCAGCAGGAACTGGGACAAGGAAGTGTGAACCGTGTATGTTCTGGGCGGTGCTAAGTGGAGGGGAATTCGAAAGGAACAGGATGGTGGGCTGGGGAGCCAGCTCCATGGGGCCAGGTGGGGAGAAGATGGCTGCAGCAGGATGGGTGGGAATGGAGGAGACCAAGTGATGGGACAGGAGCGGGGACAACGCCGAGAGAGAAAGGGCAGATGTGCCTGCGTTTCTGACGAGGACAGTAATACAGCTGACGAGTTTGGGGCAAAATCTTTCTTCGGGGTGTCTGTGGGACCTCAAGGGGAGAAGTACAGTGGGCTGTTGAGTAAGTAGATGAGTCAGGATAAAGCAGGTCCCGCCCCCCCGCCCAGCTCAGCGGCTTCAGACAATAGAAGTTTATGTGAAGTCAAAAGTAGCAGACCTGGCCAACCAGGAAGGGAAGGGGGCTGAGGCTCCTTCCCTCTGGTGGTTCCATCACTGGATCTGGGACCGCAGAGTCCTTTGCCGTGTCCTCTCCAACTGGCGGGTGGATGGGGGAAGAGATGGAAGAGCTAGTCCTGCTTCTTTCTCTTCTTCTACTTTTTTTTTTTTTTTAAAGATTTTGTTTATTTGAGCGAGAGAGAGTATGAGCCATGGGGAGGAGCAGAGGGAGAGGGAGAAGCAGACTCCCCTCTGAGCAGGGAGCCCGATGCGGGACACAATCCCAAGACCCTGAGATCATGGCCTGAGCCCAAGGCAGATGCTTAACTGGAGCCACTGCCTGTCATTATTTGTTTTGATGCTGAAATTGCCTGTTGCTTTTGTCTATGTGCTTTGAGGCTGAAACTGTCTGTTGGCTGCTGGGAGCTCCTTCAGACCAGCTTCTCTGTTCCTTCTTTTGGCATCTTCCCATCGTTCGTTGAGCACCGCCTTCCAAACAGAAATGTGCTGGGCTTGCCTTGTACTTTCCCTGGAGCCAGACATTTCTCCAGGGTTCTGACTACTGGAAAATGGTGTTTAGAAGCCAAGATCTACGTACAAGGTGTGTTTATGGTTCTGAGATGTTGCTGCTTCTGGCCCTCTCAGTAGACCCTCGTCTGTATTTGTTTCTGTCTCTGTATACGGTAAGCCTTGAGTTACCACCAAGAGTACCGATTTGTATTAAATGCCACACGGTTCCTTCTTGCTCTCCCCTATTCCTATGTGTTCTCCCTCCTGCCGGTGAGAAATACAGGTACTTGCTTGCTCCATCCTCTGCATGTGGTCGATCTTCTGGCCCCCCTTGGCATGCCTCTGCCCATGCTCTGATGCTCTTCTCATATGGACCACCATTACTGCTCCCCACAAATCTACCCACTGATTTTTTTTTTTTCCTACTTCACTGGTGATGTAGGAAAGACATTAGGGATCAAAGCCAACAGCTAAGAAAGAATTCTTGAGACATCTTTGGTACAAAATGGTGGTTTTATTACAGCACGGGGACAGGACCCATGGGCAGAAAAAGCTGTACCGGGGTCATAAGGAGTGGCCCATTATAGACTTTCAAGTTGGGAGGGCATTAGAGATAGCGTGAGTCTCTAAGGAATTTGGAGGCAAAGTTTCCAGGACCTTGAAGGGGCTAGCTATCGTTGGGAAAAAGTCATTTATTACTGTTTAATAAAAGCTGAGTCATGAGACCCTTCAGATGTGTATTGGTGGGCCAATTCCCTGGGTGGGGGAAGGGAGTGATTGCCAACACATATCTTGGTGGTTTAGAGATAAAGGGAATTTCTAATGGAAACTTCATATGTTAAAGTAGACTTACAGGATCTGTGGGGGGGTGGAGAGATATTGGTTCAGGATAGAATTGTCTTTTGCCCTCAGCAAAGTATTAAGATCGAGGCAGTTGAGTCCCTAGAGGAATGTCACTCTGCCTGTTGGCTGGTGGGAACTCCTTCAAACTAGCTTCTCTGTTCCTTCTTTTAGCATCTTCCCATTGTTTTTGGAGCACCACCTTCCATGGGCTGTAGGTAGGAAGGAGATTTAATAATTTTTCTTCTGCCTTTGTTTCCCACATCAATTAGGAAGAGGGAAGGAAGCCACCTTTGCTTCTTAACTGCATCTCATTACTGTTCACCGTCCTTCAGGGAGAACTTGGCCCCACCCAGAAGCAAGGGGTGGGGTGGGAAATGTCCCTGGCTCAGCAGAAGCTCCCCTGCAGGACCCCCACACCATAGAAGGACCTCTGGCTGAGCTGGCTGACCCTGCCAAACTGGGTCTCATTTTAGTGCTGTCTTAGGAACAAAGACTCACTTCTACCTAAATAAAAATAGGTTTAGTGTTCAGAACCTTGTGGACAGGTGCCAGAAACCTCTTCAACCTGGGGAGGCTCTAGGGGCCACCAGGGATACGTGAGGACCCGGCATCCTCTCTGCTTTGTTCCCCCTCTTCCAGCCTCCTCTGCACACAGGGTCTGTCCTTCATTGTAAGCACAGTTTGCATTTGGCCATCTAGACCTTTCTGGCCCTTCTGTCCCGGCCCTTTGATCTCTAGCTCTCCTTATCACGTGCCCTGTTTTCCAAGTTCCCTCCATAAATGCCCAAGAGACCAGATGTCTGATTGGACCCATCGTCTCATCAGGCCTTGGTATGGCTGGGTTCCTGTGGGGGGGAGGCGGGGAGAAGCCCTGCACGGCTGTCTGTATTGCACACAAGGCTGGGTGCGGGTGCAGTGGAAGGGCCTGGGGCTGCCAGTGTTGACAGAGGCAGAGCCTGAGCCTGCCAGGGGGCCAAGAAGAGACAAGCAGAGGTGCAGGAAGAAAACCAGGGAGGCTAAGACCTAGCTTACCAGCATCCCTTGTACTCCTGGGTATGTGCTAGACTGCGTTTCCTGACCCCTCTCACAGTGAGTGTGTCCATGAGTTCTAGCTCACAGAATGAGAGCAGAAGGGAGGCGTACTACTTCCAGGTCTGGGAATGGAGGCTATTCCTAAAAGAGGTCAGAAGCCACTTGTTAAGGATGGCCTCTGGCTGGCTGGCTCCAGGATGACCGTGCGCCGGGGGCAGCTTCATGAACCTGTCCACTGGCCTGGTACTGACACCCAGCAAGAAACG
>ML101543.1:0-44376 GCA_003697995.1 Taxidea taxus jeffersonii | reverse complement strand
TTGGTGGGAATGCAAGCTGGTGCAACCACTCTGGAAAACAGCATGGAGGTTCCTCAAAAAATTGAAAATAGAGCTACCTTATGACCCAGCAATTGCACTACTGGGTATTTACCCTAAAGATACAAACATAGTGATCCAAAGGGGCACGTGTACCGGAATGTTTATAGCAGCAATGTCCACAATAGCCAAGTTATGGAAAGAACCTAGATGTCCATCAACAGATGAATGGATAAAGAAGAGGTGGTATATATATACAATGGAATACTATGCAGCCATCAAAAGAAATGAAATCTTACCATTTGCGATGACATGGATGGAACTAGAGCGTATTATGCTTAGCGAAATAAGTCAACTGGAGAAAAACAACTATCACATGATCTCCCTGATATGAGGAAGTGGAGATGCAACGGGGGTGGGGGTCAAGGTGGTAGGACAAGAAAAAATGAAACAAGATGGGATCAGGAGGGAGACAAACCAAAAGAGACTCTTAATGTCATAAAACAAACTGAGGGTGGCAGGAGAAGCGTTGGGAGAGGGTGGTGGGGTTACATTATATGTTTAAATAAAAAAGCTTAAAGAAAAAAATTTTTTAAAAAAGAATAGTACCTAAAAAACAAAAACAAACAAAAAAAACCACTTGAGACATACCTATTCATCCAACCCACATTCTCTCCTGACCGTGGCCATAACCTCATGGATCTCTATGAGTCCTTTGTCAACTCAGAGAATAAAAAGCAGAGAAAGAGACAAGGAGGGGAAGACAAAAAAAAAAGAAATGTGACTGATTTTTGATGTTGATTTTATGACCCTCAACTTTACTAAATGAATTTATTAGCTCCAACACTTTTTCTTGTTGAGTCTTTAGGGTTTTCTACATATATGATGTATATATACATACACTGTCCCACTGTCCTGGCTAGAATTTCCAATACTATGTTAAATAGAAGTGGTAAGTGGGTATTCTTGCTTTGCTCTGGGTCCTCAGAGGAAATCTGTTAGGTTTTTTTTTCCCCATTAAACATGGCATTAACTGTGGGTTGTTTTTTTTTTTTTCAGATGGCCTTTTTTGTTTTGATTTAAGTTTCTTCTGTATTTATTTCCTTGAAAACTTTAATCATAAATGGACATTCAACTTCACCAAATGCTTTTTCTGCATCTATTGAGAACATATATGTTTATTATATTAGTAGTAGTAGTATATACCATTATTAGGTTATTTGATATTTTTCTTGTTTCTTAATATAGACACTTATTGCTATGAACTTCCCTCTTAGAACTGCTGTGGCTGCAACCCATAAATTTTGTTTACTGTATTTTCATTGTCATTTGTCTCAAGATCATTTTTATTTCTCTTTTGATTTCTTTTTTGAACCATTAGCTGTCAGTAGCATGTTGTTTAACCTCCACATATTTTTTAATTTTTCAGTTTTCTTCCCTTATACTATTGTGGTCAAAAAAGACACTTGAGGGGCGCCTGGGTGGCTCAGTGGGTTAAAGCCTCTGCTTTCGGCTCAGGTCATGATCCCAGGGTCCTGGGATCGAGCCCCGCATGGGGCTCTCTGCTCAGTGGAGAGCCTGCTTCCTCCTCTCTCTCTGCCTGCCTCTCTGCCTACTTGTGATCTCTGTCTGTCAAATAAATAAATAAAATCTTTAAAAAAAAAAAAAAGACACTTGAGAGGCGCCTGGGTGGCTGTTGCTTAATCATCTGTCTTCAGCTCAGGTCATGATCTCGGGTCCCAGGATCAAGCCCCATGTTAGGCTCCTGAGCAGGGAGCCTGCTTCTCCCTCTCTATCTGCTGCTCCCCATGCTTGTGTTCACACACTCCCACTCTCTTGCTGTATTAAATAAACTCATTTCTAAAAAAAGATGTTTGTTATGATTCCAATCTTCTTAAATTTATTAAGACATCTTTTGTGGCCTAATATATTATCTGTTCTGGAGAATGTTCCATGAGCACTTGAGGAGAATGTGTATTTTGCTGCTTATGGATGGAATGTTCTGCATGTATCTGTTAAGTTGATCTGGTATAATGGGTCATTTAAGGCCAATATTTTCTTATTGATTTTCTGTCTAGATGATCTATTCACTGATGTGAGATATTAAAGTTCCCTGCTATTATTTTATTGCTATTTCTCCCTTTAGGTCTGTTAATATTTCCATATTTAAATGCTCCTATGTCAGGTGCATAAATATTTATAAATGTTATATCCTTTTATCGGACTGACCTCTTTAATTGTCATGCAATGCCCTTCTTTATCTCTTTCTTTGTTTTAAAGTCTATTTTGTCTGCTATAAGTATAGCTATCTGAATTTTCTTGGTTTCCATTTGCAAGCAATATCTTTTTCCACTCCTTCACTTTTAGTCTGCAAGTGTCCTTATATCTGAAATGAAGCTACTGTAGGCAGCATATAAATGAGTCTTGTGTTTTTATCCATTCATCCACTTTATGTCTTTTGATTGGAGAATTTCTTTCATTTTCATTAGATTAATTATTGATATCTATGTACTTATGGCCATTTTGTTGGAAGCTTTCTTCCTTCAAGATCTGATGACTTTCTTTAGTGATCTCCTTATCTCTTGTGTACCTACTGTAGGTTTTTGCTTTGTGGTTACCATGAGGCTTACTTATAACAACTTATAGCTATCATAGTCTATATTAAGTTGATAACAGTTTAAAATTAATCACACTGTACAGCTCTACAGTTTTATTTCCCCACCATTTTCATATCATCTTACATCTTTTTTATCTTGTGTATTCTTTAGTTATTATTGTTATAGTCCTTTAACAGATGGGTCTTCTGCAAACATGTTTTCCCAGATGTTGGCTTGTCTTCTAATTCTCTTGATATTATATTTTGCAGAGCAGAAGATTTTAAATTTGATGAAGTCCAGCTTATCAATCATTTGTTTCAAGTACATGCCTTTGGTATAGTATCTAAAATGTCATCGCCATATCCACAGTCATCTAGGTTCTCTCTTACGTTATTTTCTAGGGGTTTTATAGTTTTGCATTTTACATTTAGGTCTGTAACTCATTGAGAGTTAAATTTTGTAAAAGTAATTTTGGTATTTCTAAGGTATGATATAGGTTTCTGGGATTGGAATCCTAGTTTATAACATCATGGCTATAGGAACCAAGGGTTTGATTTACATGAGCTTGCTTTTTTTTTTTTTTAAGATTTTATTTATTTATTTGATAGACAGAGATGACAAGTAGGCAGAGAGGCAGAGAGAGAGGAGGAAGCAGGCTGTCCGCAGAGCAGAGAGCCCGATGCGGGGCTCGATCCCACGACCCTGGGATCATGACCCGAGCCGAAGGCAGCGGCTTTAACCCGCTGAGCCACCCAGGCGCCCCATGAGCTTGCTTCTTAACTAAGCAAGAATCAGGTCATATGTTGGAGATCATCTGCTCAAGTGGCTCCTAAACATTTCTCTTCAAATTAGTTTCACTCGAATTATATCGTTGGATAGTTCAGTTTGTGGTTTAAAAATTAATTCTCAGGAGCACATAGTCAAAACAAGGGTATTACGGCACATAGACATGATTGATCATTATATGCTATTACTGTGCAGTATTTAAGATTTTAAGTATTTACATTGATTTAAGGGCTCAAAGAGGGATTAAAAAATTTAACAGAATTTAAAGGAGATGGCACTCAGACTATTTTAGCCATTGTTTCAAGAACTGACCTAAACAATACACCAATGATAACATTTGAGCATGGTGCTACCCTTCGAGTGGATGGAACTTTGGAAAGATTCTTTATTCCCTGACAAGCATCATTTTACACTAACTGTGTACTATGACCAAGCTTGAGATTTTAGGTTCATTCTGTTTCATGGCTATTTTTGTACTTTACAATGACACGTTGGTAACCCTTGAAATATTCAAAAAACATTTTACTGTATTTTCTTCAAAACTGCATAGTAAATATTACTTAAGTCATAAGTATCAGCTTATAAGTCCTAAGAATTAGCCACAATATTCCTGTTGCTTAATGCCTGCAGGCCACATTGACAAAAATGGTTGAAAAAAAATAGAAAAATGTAACAACTGGGAATGGGAGTGGGAGAAGCTGGGAAAGGGACCAATGATGAGGATTATGTTATTATCATTGAGAAACACTGAATACATTCTCACATCTTTCCTTACCCAACAGACTCAGCTTCAACCTTCTCCTTGCTTTTACCTAGTTTATAAGTATTGCTTTATTAACAACCAAAAAAACACTTAGAAAGACATGATGAATTACCTTCTTCTTATGTCATAAGTTCATGTCCAATGCAGCATTTTGTGTACAGATTGCAAATATGGCTTTACAAATTATAAAAGGCAGAAGGGACACAGCTTGAATTTTCAGTTTTCGGGCTGAGTTTGCAGCAGGAGAGACAGAACAAACTTTGGAGTTTGAAATAAATCCGACCTGCAAATCACCACGGAAAAATTAAATTGAAAATTAATAAGCAAACTTATCCACACCTAACCTGAGGAAAAGCCGTGAAGTTCTAACCATGAAGATTTGTGTTCGGATCACACACTTCCTACCCCTCAACATATCCTACTCATACTAAAGCAAAACATGCCCAGTCCCTCTGATACCAGTTAGTATCACTCCCTCATATACAGCTGATCACCCCAGCCAGCAGGAATTTTGTAAGACTGTGTTTCTTTCTTCCATTCTCTGTTAAAACTACATACATTTTAACAATGGCTTTGGGCATTACAAATCACTCTGGAATAATGACTTTTACTCTAATACTCTCATTATGTCAGGAGGAGGAAAAGCAGACCCAAGACAGGTTGGTAGTAGAGGATATGGCAACAAAGAATTATCTTTGGCAAGCCTCAAGCATACTGAGTGGCCATCGTCTTCACTTTTGGAGAGCACGCAAAAGCAAGCAGAATATAGAATAAACTTCTCAAGCATTTGTATTGATGATCTATTAAGGAAAAAGCAGTCCTGGACCTGACTTATCTTTATTGTTGATATACATAGCCTGCTGTCACCAAATAATTACAAACTTCTTGACTTCATTTTTCCCATGCCAACCTAGGAAGTTTGGTGATAAATTACTTATTCTTATTGGACAGACAAATATTATGACTTAGTAATAAGAGGCAACAGCCTAGACAGAGTAGTCTGTCTAGAGGAGTCTGTCAAGAGGAGTTCTATGTCCTCTTATTTCTCTGAGCTAAACAGTGGCAAATCATCAAATTTCTCTGCCTCTCAGAGTCCTCTTCCATAAAATGGGAATTTTAAATATCTCATATTATCATTTTAAGAATCAAATAGAAAAATGAACATGAAAGGGCTTTTCACAATATAAAGTTCTGCTCATATATCATCAGTTATCCTGTTTCTACCCAGAAAGGGAGTCAAATTTGCATTAATTCACCTATTCGCTCTCAACCGGTCCTCCACAAGAACAACTTGTTCATTTCTAAAAAGATAACTTGAGTTAGGGTGTGGCTATAATAAAGCTACTTTTACCAAAAGGAACTGGATGTATAGCTTTGGCCTAGTAAGACCACTCAGGAAATAAGCGGTCTGATTCTCAACACATTTATAGTTTTTTGGTTTTTGTTTTTAAGATTTTTTATTTATTTGACACACAGAGAGAGATATCACAAGTAGGCAGAGAGGCAGGCAGAGAGAGAGGAGGAAACAGACTCCCCGCTGAGCAGAGAGCCCAATGCTGGGCTCCATCCCAGGACCCTGAGATCACGACCTGAGCCGAAGGCAGAGGCTTTAACCCACTAAGCCACCCAGGCACCCCAACATTTATAGTTTTCAGAAGAAGCAACTGAACTCTATGAACATTGAGTGTTCACTCATTCGTTCTTATCTTGGTTATATTTGTGAGATGGTATTAGATCATTAGGATGATCTAATCTCAGTTTTGTCAGGGGCGAACAGATGTTTCACACCTGGGAGCTTCCAGAGAGCTAAAATGCAAAAATGAACCATGTATTCTAAAATTAGCTCTGGTTATTCTAATATTGCAACACGTTACTCCACAGAGAAATTTTTCAAAAAATATATACCGCACTCACTCTGCAAATAAAGGATTGAACACACCATTGGAATATTCAAGAGGAAGAATTTTGTTTAACTGTAATGACTGAGTCATAGTGTATAGAATTGTATAGAATTACATCTCTATAGTTGAAACTGCATCTCTGCACACTTACAGCTGAATCCATAGTTTACTATTTTGCACAGGCTAATAGTAAGTATGTCTATAGAGATTAATTACCCCAATTAAAGTGGCTGATGAAACAATGCTGTGTTTATTTTTTAAAATTTTTGCCTGGCATTCGGCTGGACTCAGTCAAACTATGAGCTCAATTCTCTGTTTCCATGGTAAGAAGTCACATGAAACTATCAATGATAACCTTTTACAGTTCAATATACATTTACATGCTTCTCAAATTGCACTTCCAAAGAAAGAGCCCATCACCTTGTTACTTAGTAACATGATCGGTTCTCCCTTGAAGGACTCTGATTGCCCATTGCTCTAGCATCGTTATTAACTTTTTATTTCAAGTAATACTCATGAAGGGGCGCCTGGGTGGGTCAGTGGGTTAGAGTCTCTTCCTTCTGCTCAGGTCATGATCCCAGAGTCCTGGGATCGAGCCCCACATTGGGCTCTCTGCTCAGCGGGGAAACTGCTTCCTCCTCCCTGCCTGCCTCTCTGCCTGCTTGTGATCTTTGTCTGTCAAATAAATAAAGTCTTTTTTAAAATGTTTAAAAATATAAATAAAGTAATACTCATGAAGCCTGGGGTAACTGATTTCCACCAAATTTTTCAGGGTTTAGTTTATGTAAATGGCCTCTTTCGGGCTTAGAAGTTTGTGATGAAGTTCTGTATTTGTTAGGATATGGACCCCTCTGAACTCTCTCTGCAGTTACAACGGATGTTCTCTTAGGCAAGAACTTAGTTTTGTGCTTCTGAGCTCACACAAGCCAAGGCACCACTTTTTAGCAAAATGGTGAGTCCGTAGCAGGTACTCATGATATCGAGTGACTGATGTTTCCTGGGGGTCATTTTACAAGTTTTTGGCCCCGAAGCCTCTCAGAGTTACCCCCAAATTAACTAAACATAAGTTTCCATTCACGAGAAAGAGGCTACCTCTCAGCTTGGGGGTCGGGGGTGGGGGGATGAGATATTGAAAGGCCAGTCCCAGCACAATAGACGTAGTTTTGTCTCCTCCTTCTCTCCTCTTAAACTGTTTACTCACATTTCCCTGAAAAGTCTTTTAAGATAACTTTTCTGAGAGAGATAAGCTTCATCCGCACCCAGTTAGCGGCTGCTCTCTGGAAGTAATGAAAAATGCGCGTCTTAGAACGTTCTTCTGCCTGTTTACAAAAGCCACCAATCACCCCTATCACTCGCTTCAAGCGGAGTTCCGCCCCTTCCGGGGAGCCCCGCCCACACCTAATATCTGCTTAGACTCCCTCCTCCTTCTTAAAAGTTCCAGCCAATCCTGTACTACTAATGTCGTGGGGCAGCGCTATCGCGAGATTCCCACTGTATCCTCCGACAGACTTTAACCGTGTGGACCTGCGCAGAAGAGACTCATGAAGCCATTCCCGGAGGAAAGGGGCGGGGCACTCCGACGTGCGCGTTCATCTTGACCCTACGCTCCAGCGCGCACCCGGCAGCTGGGAGCTGTGGTTACTGGGCCCCCGGGGAACCCCAACACAAACCAGCGTAAAGCGCGCGTGCCCATTTCAGGCGGGTGTTCGGTGGGTGGCGAATGTGCGCCCGGGATCTGCGGGGGCTTTAGAAGAGACCCGGAGCTTGGGGCATAGAGGCTCAAGAGGCTTGGCGAACCAGCCTAGGTAGGCGCTTGGGTGATGGAGGGTCAAGGGTCAGAGGTCGGGGACAAAAGACACCTGCAGACGGAGATTGAGGTCCAGAGGAGGGAAGACTCGGTTGTTCTGGAGCCCAGGAAGCTAAAGGGCTGAGGGGGAAACGCAGCACGAGTTTCCCCGACCCTTTCCCATCCCAGACTTGGGGGCCTCCGCACCACCACGACTCCCCCGGGAAAGAAAGGGCCGTAGGAAAGGAGGCTGTGCTTCTCCTCCGGGGCTGGGGCCTGCGGTGTTTAGATCGAGCGTCGGAGAGACTGTCGTCGCGCTCCCCGGCCTCGCGGGTAGCTTGTTGCCCGGCCTGCTGGGAGCGATCTGGCGCTGACAGCCCAGCTCTGACTCCGTGAACCGCTGTTGAGTTTTGGAAGGAACCGACTGGGTAGACCATTCGTCACACACGCCCCTGGAGGCTGGATCTGGGCAGCCGCCTAGCTTCTTGGTGCGCGGGGTTGTAATGTGGTAAAAGGGAGGCGAGGCTTCCAAGTTAGCCAGAAAGTTCTTAGTTATCTTTGGAGTCAGATTAATGACCGTTCGCTCTCAAAACCATCCTTGTACGTGGTACATTTTGACTCCGTGTTCGTTGCTAGTTTATGAACAATGATGTGTTATTTTGATGATTGACTGTCACTTTCAGATTTAGTACTATGAATTAATGGCCATTAAGCTCGTGGCTTTTTTCTGAGTGACTTTACATGACCCAGGGCGTAGAAAAACTAGATGTTTGATATTTCCTACTTGTATTTAAATTACCTTAACGCTTTAACTGAATGAAAATAATAATTTTAAAGTCATTATAGCTGTTTAAAATTATTTTCTTGGATGTTGGTAGCAAGACTGTTTAAACTCCCATGAATAGAAATGATCCATAGTATCTGTACTGTTACCAGAAAGATTCATTGGTTTATGATCAGAAACCACGCTTGAAACAGTATTATTGAGCATCAGTGAGAAAAGTGTGCCTGTACTGGATAACTTGTGCTTCCTAGAGCTTCCCAGGTCAAGTTAGCCAATAAATTAGCAGTTGAGAATAAAAGTTTACTTTTGAAAGATGCTACTATGTATATGTCTTCTTTGCACAAGCCTAAGAACTGCACTTGCAGAATTATTAAAACAAACCTTTTATTAAGAGTTCAGGCTGCAAAGATTTGGGAAAACGGAATGTACTGGTGAAAAAGCTTTTTCTGCAGGCATTTTTAAAGTTTATGTGACTAACATATTTTGGTTCAGTAGATGAAAATACTCTCATCTTCCTGAAGTTATTACTACGGAAAGATTGTGGTAATGCTAGATCATTAGGAGCTTTTCACTAATCCGGAATGATTGGGTTTTGTTTGCATAAGGCTCACCTTGGGCAGCAGTATGGCAGATGTATACTTCTTATTGTTCCTAAATTCTAGATCCAGACCGACCATGGATTTGTTGTAAGTCAGGATTTGTATGTGTCTTTTAATGAAGAGATAATAATTTGGAGGGAAAAAAATGTGAATCTAAGTTTAATTGGTAATCATTTGTTATATTGTTTTAGTAACAACAATTTGTGTTTATTTTTCTAATAACGTATCTTTATTTTCTCTTGAAGATATGGGTCAGCCAGTTTTCTCTGTCTCATTCAGGGCCAGAAATAGTAAAGAATAGTTTCACATTGTAATCTTCTAGAATATGGTTAAGAGACTTATCTAAAAAAAAAAACAAAACATGGTGCTTAAAAAGAGGGAGGATATTAGGTATTCAGGAAGTTAGAGATATTTGTTTCCTTTTTTTGTATGTCATTTCCATCTTGGCACTGACCTGCCATTGAGGGTACAGTAGTGAATAGGATACTGTTCCTGCCCAGCTTTCATGGCTTTCAAAGTCATACAGTTAGTACAGTATAGCATTTAGGATCTAGGAAGAATGGCCCTTAATGCGGTATGCCTGGTCATGGAAGGTTTTCTGGGGAAGATTGGGACAGCAACAGGCAGAAAAGTGTGGAAGGGCATTTCACGCAATAGGCTCTTTACATTTAAATGTAGGACAATTAAAGTGTGGTCCATATTTAAAAACTGCAACTAATAATGTTTCACCAAACTCTGATATTTAAGAAGGAGGGATAAGAGTGGTCAAAAGTGGGACTCATGTGGTATGATGAACACCCGGAGAAGGGTTTGGAATATGATTAGAAATATATAGAATTTTACTAATACATGACTTACTAGCTGCAAGTTAACATTATGGTTATAAGTAGTTTTGATCAAATAATATCTTCTTGGTTCAAGAAGTTATCCCTGGATAGAAATCCCTTAATAAAAGAGTCAGTTGGAATGAGATTTTTTTTTTTTTAAAATTCATGAATGTATGCTCAGTTCTGGTTTAATTGGCTGGGATAGTAACTGGGCATCAGGATTTTAAAAAATTCCCCCAGGTGATTCTAATGTGCAGTTGAGTTTGAGACACACAGATATATGGTCCTCCATCCTGCCACTTTAAAGTTTGGTTATTATAAATATAATACATATTTCTGAAGATGATGGTGATAGCAGCTACCACTCACTGAGTATATGCTAAATTTCTGTTAACTGTACTGTGGTACTTATGTTATTTCTAAGTATAATCCCATCATCCGCATTTTAGAAGTGAGAAAACTGGCACAGAGAGGTTAGATAACTATTCCTATGCCACACAGTTAGTAAATGCCAAAGCTAGAATTAGAATCTTTTCTCCTATAAATCACATTGCTTTGCAGCTGTGACTCTCTAGCCAGTTGCTTTTGGGGCTTTTAGAGTAAACAATTCCATAATTGTCATGTTATTAATATTAATATTTTGTTTGTTGTAGTAGATTATGTGATCCCTACCTCATATCCACACTCTTTGCCATAAGCAGTTCTACTCAGTAGAGAATATGGTGCATTTTCCTACCTCTTCACTTTAGGTCTATTTGTGTGACTTGCTTTAGCTCGTGGAACTTTGTGCTTTTGCTGTGACCACACTTTTTGAAAAGTACTTGTGTGATTGGATTTACACTGTTACACCTCAGCCATGGTGATAAGTACATTTGTGGGTTGCTTTGCTGGTCCCAGGAGGAGGATGAGAATTACATTAAGCAAAGCTGAACTGCTTCTCCAGAAGCCTAAGCTAGGTCAGCCAACCCTCAGCTAACCAGCTAACCTGCAGATCTGTGAGAATAAATGATTGCTATCTCAGGACATTGAGCTTTGGAGTGGTATGTTATACAGCCTATATGTGGCCATAGTTAACTAATAAGCTGATATAGCTGACCTTTTCAGAGTTCCAGCAGAATGACCAAATTCCAGTATTCTAGCTTATAATTCTGTTGAGAACTGGACAAAGATAAACACATAGATTATTCGAGGCCTCCTGTATTATTCTTCCAAGGTAATAGAGGAGGTAAGATGCTTATAGTTAACCATAGTAAGAGAGTGTTTATACTTTATTATCTGTGCATTCATAAAGGAGGCACTGGCTGAGGAAACGGAATTCTCATGATTGACTTAGACCAGCACTACTTGATAGCCTTTTTGCAGTTTTGAGAATGTTTTATATTTGCACTGTATAGTATAGTAGTCACTAATCACATATGGCTGTTCAGCACTTAAAGTATGGACAGTGAGACTGAGGAGCTGAGTTTATGATATTATTTAATCTTATTTAAGTTAAAAACCATATGCAGCATGCCTACTAAGAAACTAAATTTATTCATTTATGTTTTGTCAGTAAATTACTCATTTTATTTAGATTTTTCAAGTTTATTAGAATAAAGCTATTTCTAATATTCTCTTATAATTTTATTTTTTTAAAGATTTTATTTATTTATTTGAGAGAGAAAACACAAGCAGGGGACGGGTGGTGGGGGCAGAGAGAGAAACAGACTCCCTAAAGAGCAGGGAGCCCAACATGGACTCCTCCATCCCAGGACCCTAGGATCATGACCTGAGCTGAAGGCAAACATAACTGACTGAGCCACCCAGGTGCCCCATTCTCTTAATAATTTAAAAAATCTTTTCTGTGTCTACTTTTTGTTTGTACTTTGAAAATCAGCTTTATTAAGGTATAATTTATGTACAATAAAATCTAACAATTTTAAGTATACAATTTGATGAGGTTTGGCAAGTATATACAATCATGTACACACCAGTTGAATGTTTCTGTCAGTCCAAATCTTTCTCTCCTGCTCCTTGGTATCAGTCTGCCTCTTCTTACTTCACCTCTAGTAACCACTTATTGGTTTTCTGTCAGTAAGTTTTTGCCTTTTGTAGAATTTCATGTAAATAGAATCATGTGGCCTTACACATCTAGCTTCCTTCGCTTAGCATAATGCTTTAAAAATTCATCTGTGTCATTGTATGTTGTATCAGTAGTTTATCACTGAGAAGTATCCCACGTGTTTATCCATTTACCAGGTAATGGATGCTTGGGTTGTTTTCCAATTTTTAGCTTTTGTTAAAACCGCTATTAACATTCAAGTTTAAATCTTTTATGTCGGGATGCGTGGATGGCTTAATTGGTTGGGCAGCTGCCTCCAGCTTGGGTCATGTTCCCAGGGTCTTGGGATAGAGTCCTGCGTTGGCCTCATTGCTCAGAGAGGAACCTGCTTCTCCTCCTGCTTATGCGCACGCTCTCTCTCTCACTCTTTCTCTCTCTCTCTCTCTGTCTGATAAATAAATAAACCTTTAAATAAATAAATAAGTAAATCCTTTTTGTCATCCTTCTTTGGTTTTATTTCTCTTCCATAAATATCTAGAGGTAGGATTACTAGGCTGCACAGAAAGTTTGTATTTAATTTTGTAAGAAATTGACAGACTTTCCTTGATGTTTGAGAATTCAGTTTTGGTTGTTCTTCCTCTTCAGTCCTTTTTTTTTTTTTTTTAAGATTTTATTTGTTTATTTGATAGACAGAGATCAAAAGTAAGCAGAGAGGCAGGCGGCAGGGGGTGAGAGGGAAGCAGGCTCCCCGCTGAGCAGAGAGCCCTATGCGGGGCTCTATCCCAGGAACCTGGGACCATGACCTGAGCAGAAGGCAGAGGCTCCAACCCACTGAGCCGCCCAGGTGCCCCCTCTTCAGTCTTTTAAATTTTAACCATTCTAGTGCATACATAGTTTCTTATTGTGGAATGTAGGTTAAATTTGCATTGCTTTAATGACTGATGATGGTGAAGATATTTTCCTGTGCTAATTGGGTATTCACATATCATCTTAGATGAAGTGTGTGTTCAGAATTATTTCCATATTTCCATTTTCTCATAAGGTTGTCTTACTACAGATTTATGAAAGTTTTTTTTTCTTATTCCACATACAAATCCTTCATCAGACACTTGTTTTACTAATATTGCATCCCATCTGGCTTCCCCCTTCCTTTCTATAACAGTATCTTTTGAAGTACCAAAATATGTAGTTTTGTTGAAACTTAATCAATTTTTTATATTCTCTGCTTTTTGTGCCCTATTTTTTTTTTGCCTAATTTAATGTCACTTACATATTCCCCCCTGTTTTCTTCTAGAAGTTTTATAGTTTTAGCTTTTGTATTTCAGTTTATGATCTATTTCAAGTTAATTTTTATATGTGGTGTGAGGTAAAGCTCCAGGTTCATTTTTTTGCATGTAGCTATCTTTTTATTGAAAAGGATATTTTTTGAAACAAGATGGGATCGGGAGGGAGACAAACCAAAAGAGACTCTTAATGTCGTAAAACAAACTGAGGGGGGTGGGGGGGAGAGGGGTTGGGAGAGGGTGGTAGGGTTACATTATATGTTTAAATAAAAAAGCTTAAAGAAAAAAAGAAAAGGATATTTTTGCCCATTGACTGCCTTTGAATTTCTTTCAAAAATTAATTGACCAGGTGCCTGGGTGGATCGATCAGTTAAAACATTTGACTCTTGGCTTTAGCTCAGGTCATGAGATCAAGCCCCTGAATGGGGCTGGCTTCCTAGTCATTGAGCCTACCTAATACAAGTTGCTGTCAGACCAGTTTCCTCTTCTCAGATGACAAAGCTGTCTTCTTTTTTCCTACATTTTTTCTTTTCTTTTTTCTTTTATTTTCTCTGCTCCATTTCCCCTGGTTGCCATCACCACCTTATTTCTTGCCCAGCTATTCTTGTTTCTGCTAATCCACAAAAAAGAAATATGTTCTGTATTTTCAGCTGCTTCTTTTGAGAGAGAAAATACATTTTTAGGAATTTTTTTAGCTATGTTAAGGGTCAAGTGAAGTTTTGTTAACCCTTTGGGATTTTAAAACCACATTGAACTTTTGTTGTGATGATATGAGTTTAAATGTTACTAAAACTCTTCAAATACACGTTTCCAGGCTATTTGGGAGATTTACCTTACTGTCATGCTGCTTACTATATGTATTTTTAGAATGTATTTTATTTTATACAACACATTGTCTTTATTAAATTTATCCATTGAAGGACCAGTAAGACCATTAGAATTTCCATGATACATGAGATTATGGTCAATGTGTTTCTTAGCTGTATTTGACTTATTTTTAAAAAATTAACCATTGCTTTACGTATCCCTCTAAGATTTCAATGTTATATGTGGGGGCCATTAGTTTATGGTGAGATGATCATCAGGGCACACTTTGATACTTAAATCTTCTCTTGGAATATTTACTTATTGCATTTGTCTTCTAGTGTTCATATTTACCAACCAAGAAATACTTGAAAATGAGTAGCCGGCGGAAACGTGCTCCTCCAGTGAGAGTTGATGAAGAAAAGCAGCAGCAGCTTCGTTGGAATATGCATGAAGACAGAAGGAATGAACCTCTCACCCTAACTGATGATGAGCATCCCTCATCGGGTTCAGATTTCTCTTCTGCTCACTGTATCATCCTAGATGATAGTCTAAAAGAAGAAATGGCTCACCAAGATAAGAAGAGGTGTTCCGAGGCAGTGAGCATCTCAAAATCGATGGGTAAAGAAGAAACTGGTGGCATTTTTTCTCCTTTCTCTGCAAAACTGAATATCGTGATTTCTCCCTATGACTTCGACAGTTCTTGGAAGGCATTTCTGGGAGAATTAACTCTTCAGCTTCTTCCTGAACAGAGTTTAATTGAACATTTTTCTGAAAGGAGTTTTACACTGATGAGTTCAGAGTCAAGCAATCATTTCCTAATCTATGTTAATTCAGAATGTGAAGATGTAGAGAAACAAGAAAAAAGACTTAGTGAGCCCATTAGTATTTGTGACAAGGCTATTAGAGTGGAATCATCCTTCAGTGGTGAAATGTTAGAAGATTTGGGGTGGCTACAAAAGAAGAGAAGAATAAAACTTTACCAAAAACCAGAAGGAAATCACATGATCAAGGTACTCAAATTCTGTGGTTTCTTTTAAGGTGGTTCTGCGTTGGGCAGTCCCATTTTGACGTTAGCTCAGAAGAAAGGCCTAAAAAGCCAGAAATAAGCCTATCATTATTAAGTTTCAGGGTGTACTTTATTTTGGGCTTTCAATAACTGTAAGAAATGTATGCTGTAGGTGATCATTTCTAGGCTGTTCTTTTTCAAGATATCCCCTATTCGTCCCTTCCAGCTCTACTCTCAATGTCTTATCATCTCTTCCTCTTCTTGTAGCAGTCCTTTAACCATTGCCCTTGCTTGTCTTTTCAACTCCCATCTACTTTGTCTCTGAATTGGTATAATGTAAATGAAATGGAATTCTATTCTTCACTGCAGAATCGAATAACTCCCTTCTTTCATACCCTCTTGTCCACTTCTCCAGCCTCATCTTGTATCACTCTGCTCTTTATTTTGTTCCAGAAATTCCAAATTGATTTATTTCCTGCATATTTTCTGGCCGTATTTCTGCATCTTTGCTTTTGTTTTCACGGTTCTCTGCCTGGATTGTTCACTTCCTTTTCCCTGATAACTTCCGGGCATTCTCTAATATTCAGCTCACAGTTTACTTCTCTAGGGAGATATTTTCTTAAAATTCATGGATAGTGTTCATGCCCTTCCCCCATAATACTTTATACACATTTATTTTTGCCTTGGCCACTTGTAGTGTACTTACATTTTAGATTTTTCTCCTTCAGCAAACTATGAAGTCATTTATCTTCAGTGCCTAGTATAGCCCTGATACTGAACATATTTTTAGCAAATGAAAGAGTAAATTTATAATTAATTTCAGACTCAGCTATTTACTAAGTAACTTTATGTGAATCACTTAAATGCTCTAATTTCATTATCTTTCTGTGTGAAATATAAATAATCATTCATTTTACCTCATATAGTCATGTTGAGAATCATGTGAGCTACTCTAAGTAGGTGTCCTTTATAAACTGTGAAGCAGATTAATATGCCTTTATGCCAAAACTTGAAGAGAAATTCTAAAATGTTAAATTCACTTTTGTTCAGTTGAAAACTGTGTCTTGTGTGTCTTTCTCACATTAAAAAGCAATTCTATTAGTATACTTTCAGTACTGACGAAAGGAAAGGAGAAAATTTAGAAGCATTAGATTGTAACTCATTCTTCCCTGAGGGATGAAACTATGCAACCACTTATTCCCTCTCCTTGTTGATCATGCATGCCAAAATGATGGCTCAGTGATAGCAAGTACATAAGAATTCATGGCTTGTATATCTGTTCTGTCCACCTTCCCCATAGATCAAGTCTTGATCTATTTTGTTTTCTTATACCAATTTTTATAAATATTTAAACATTTAGTGATGTTATAGTAAGCTAACTGTAGGTGGACACAAGGCAGAGTACAAATAATAATGAAATAAATTCTTTGTTATTCATTCCTATATAATGCTGAGTTGGATTCTTGTTCTTTAGTAAAAGAATATGAGCCTCTCCGTGATTACGGAATCAGGTCCAGGATAACATAGGGAAATGAAAGAAAATGCATTTGTTGAGTATCTACCATTAGGAAGTTTTAAAATTATATAGGCTATCTCATATAGGCTCATGTAGGCTTCTCTACAATTTGCAAATAACAGCATTTGGGTCAAATAAATCAGTTACTTTGCCTGGTTTTTTAGCTCTTAAATACCAATGCCAGTATTCAGCTTCAAATTTTTTGACTGCAGAACTTTATACTGCATTGTTTTACCAGAATCAAGATATAGTACATTAATCAAGATCTGTTTTCCTGTACATTTTAGTGTTTGATCTTGTAATAGGGATTCCCAGGCCTGACTGTGCTTAAGAAATACAGATCAAAACAACAGTGAGATACCATCTCACACCAGTCAGAATGGCTAAAATTAACCACTCAGGAAACAACAGGTGTTGGTGAGGATGCAGAGAAAGGGGAATGCTCCTATACTATTGGTGGGAATGCAAGCTGGTGCAACACTCTGGAAAACAGCATGGAGGTTCCTCAAAAAGTTGAAAATAGGGGCACCTGGGTGGCTCAGTGGGTTAAAGCCTCTGCCTTCGGCTCGGGTCGTGATCTCAGGGTCCTGGGATCGAGCCCCACATCGGGCTCTCTGCTCAGCGGGGAGCCTGCTTCCCCCCCTCTCTCTCTCTGCCTGCCTCTGCCTACTCTCTGTCAAATAAATAAATAAAATCTTTAAAAAAAAAAATGTTGAAAATAGAGCTACCCTACAACCCAGCAATCACACTACTGGGTATTTACCCTAAAAATATAAATGTAGTGATCCGAAGGAGCATGTGCACCCCAATGGTCATAGCAGCAATGTCTATAATAGCCAAACGATGGAAAGAGTCTAGATGTCCATCCACAGATGAATGAATAAAGAAGATGTGGTGGATATATATGTATATATACATATACACACACATAGCTATATATAATGGAATACTATGCAGCCATCAAAAAGCCCCAGAATCTTGCCATTTGCAATGACATGGATGGAACTGGAGGGTATTATGCTAAGTGAAATAAGTCAGTCAGAGAAAGACAATTATCATATGATCTCTCTGATATGAGGAATTTGAGAGGCAGGGCAGGAAAAATGAAGCAAGATGGGATAGTGAGGAAGACAAACCATAAGAGACTCTTAATCTCAGGAAACAAACTGAGGGTTGCTGGAAGGAGGGGGTTGGAGAGAGTGTGGCTGGGTGATGGACACTGGGGAGGGTATGTGCTATGGAGTGCTGTAAATTGTGTAAGACTGATGATTGACTGGACTGACCTGTACCCCTGAAACAAATAGTACATTATATGTTAATTTTAAAAAAAATCATGACGTGTGTCAGAATCTTCTGGGGGAACTCTACGTTTTTACCAGCTTCACTGATTATTCTGATACTCATCAAGTCTGGAAATCATTGACTTGGTAGGTAGAATTAGTATTCTCATCACATTCTCCCAGGTTCAGTTCTAGTTTAGAAAGTATTTTTTTCTAGCAACTTGAATGGTGCATCTCACTTAGTAGGCACTGTATTGAAAGTAAAAACGAATTTGTTATTGAAAGTAAAAGTTTGTGAGGGAGATTTGGTAGATATGTATCTAATGTTTATGGGCCAAATACTATGAATACATTTAAAAACAGTAATGGTTAGAAAAGTTTTTTTTCATGTCCTCATAAAGAATGTATTAGTACAATTAAAACGATATTTATGTTGATTAATTCTTTGTAGGTTGGAATTTATCTTTTGGAAGGTGGCCTAGCGAAACTAGACTTTTTGAGTGATGCAAATTCAAGAATGAAGAAGTTCAATCAACTCATGAAAAGAGTGATGGAAAAGTTATACAATTTTGTTATTCCAGGTAAATTAAAAATGGCTGTTACTTTTAAGAGTTGTGGGGTTTTCCCAAATCGTATACATAACAAGCAGAAAAAAAATAAAACCGTAATAAAGTTAAACAATCTCTATAAAATTATGATAGGACAAAATTATATATATCTGAAATGCCCCCACTAATTTTTATCTTTCTTTGCTAAATACTGTGCTTCACTTATAGTAAGTACTCAAGATGTGTTTGCAGTCAGTAGAATCTAAAGGGATCTGAGCTGATTGGAATTTTTGCATTATTCTTTTGCTTTTATTTTGTCATGGCCAGAGATTCTTGGCTGCCCTTATTCCACCTCTCCTTTGCAGTCTGACAAATAATCTCAAGAGCCTGCTTTCCTTAAAGACCAGTTAACTTTCCTCCTGTTTCTTGGCAAGATGTTGCATCCTTGGTCAGGACTGCAGCTTCAGAGTTGTCTGCCATTGGTTCCCAATGGGAGAGTGTGGATGGCTTGGTGCAGCCCATCAACACTACTGGAAAAACAGCTCAAATTCTCCAAGCCCTGCTCATGGTGGGTCAGCATTATTTCAGGTGCAAATTACAGAACATTTAATACTGGAATATTTGGGAAATCAGTTTCTAAGCTTGACTGTTGAATTATTTCTTCAGTGCATTCTTTGCAACGCTTCATAATATTAATAAAAGTGGGGGTGCCCAGCTACCTCAGTTGGTAGAGCATGTGACTCTTGATCTTAAGGTCATGAGTGTAAGCCTCATGTTGGCCTACTTAATTAAAAAAAATACTAATAAAAATAAGTCATTTTGCATGTTGAAGACTTAAAAGGAGGAAAATCTCTAGTTTCAGAATTGGAAGAGATACTTTTAAATACATCTAGAGTTTTTAAAATGTTGCTAAGAATTATTCTGTCTTTTAAAAATAATACAAGTTGGATGTTTTAGAGGAAAATGTCAGGATTTCAGAGGAAAACTTATTTAGTTATCAGTACTAGATTGCACAACTATAGTAAAGGTCTGAAGTAACCACACATGTAACTAGACATTAATTGTAAAATTTTTAAAATCTCACATGGCATATTTTTTATTGAAAAAAGTAGATTATGTATTTGGTGGTACAGTCTTATTCTATGGCATGTGAGGTATGTTCCATAAAAGTGGATAGGCCTTTTTGGGAACAGTTGAGAAATAAATCATAAGCTAAAGTGGGTTTGTACATTCATTCAAGATTTTGAAATTTTTTTTCATGTTATAGTAGGCACCAGTCTTTTCCACAGGGCAGCTGTGCCCAACAAATGTATCATATTTTTTTACAAATTTGTACTAATGGCTTAAGCACTTATTTCCTAGTGAGCTCCTGCTACTACCAAATGCCTATCCTTTTTTAGCATTGGAAATAAAATGGGAACCCTTGTCTTACTAGACATAGAAAAATTTTGTCTACATAGAATTTTTTTATGTTAAGATGTAAAAGTGAGGTAAATTACCCTTTATAAACTATAAAAGATCTTTATATTCAAATGTTTATGTTTTTTAAATATCTGTAATGGGCAAAGCATGTGGTAGGTGCTCTGAGGAACTATAAAAACAAAAGACAGCTTTTGCATAACATTTCAGTGCATAAGGGAAGAATACACATAAATGATTGCTCTGCCAGACAGATTACAGTGTATCACTATATCTAAAGTAGAAAAGTATTACACGAACACAGAGGAGAACATTAATTCTAACCAGGGAAAACGAAAATGCCATGGAAAAAGTTGAACTATCTTGAAAGGTAGATTTTTTTGATCAGCAAAGAATTAAGGATAGGGTTCTTCCAGTCCCAAAACACACTGAGCAAGGTCCCAGAGATGGAAAAGTGCGTAGCATGTTTTTAGAATAAGAATTGCTTATAGTTCTAAAAGATGGATTGGGTTTTTTTGAGTACATTTGTTGTTGGATGTACAGGTGTGTTGGAAGAGGATGAGGAAGATTCAGAGAGTGAGCCAGAAGGACAGGACATTGATGAGCTCTATCAGTTTGTGAAGCAAACACATCAGCAAGAAGCACAGTCCATCCAAGTGGATGTCCAGCATCCTGCATTGATTCCTGTGTTGAGACCATACCAGAGAGAGGCTGTTAATTGGATGCTACAACAAGAGCATTTCAGAAGCCCTCCTACTAGTGGCAAGTATAAGATGCTTAAAGAAAGGCAGATTGATCAGAGGGATTATATAAGAGATAATTAGGATGGGGGACATTGTTAAACAAATCATATTGAAAAGTTAGAATAGAATAGGTTTTACTATGAACAAAGTGATAGTCTAAGAAATTCTTTAAAATTGAATCTAGAGAAATTCACTGGTGGGTTTCCTTATCTATAAGTGTTTGAACTAATTTTTCCTGCCCAAATAAGGACTGCCTTGATTGGAATTTTTTAAAAATTCATTTTTTAGGGACGCCTGGGTGGCTCAGTTGGTTGGGCGGCTGCCTTCGGCTCGGGTCGTGATCCCAGGGTCCTGGGATCGAGTCCCGCATCGGGCTCCTTGCTCGGCGGGGAGCCTGCTTCTCTTTCTGCCTCTGCCTGCCACTCTGTCTGCCTGTGCTCGCTCTCTCTGAAAAATGAATAGATAAAATCTTAAAAAAAAAAAAATTCATTTTTTACATGTCTTTCCAACTAAGAATTGCTTTTGGAACCTGATCAGATGGGAATCTTGTTTCATTTTGTTTTGTTTTTAATTTTTATTTATTTTTTTAATTTCTTTTCAGTGTTCCAGAATTCATTGTTTATGTACCACACCCAGTGCTCCATGCAATATGTACCCTCCATAATACCCACCACCAGGCTCACCCAACCTCCTACCCACCTCCCCTCCAAAACCCTCAGTTCCTCAGAGTCCACAGTCTCTCGTTTTGTCTCCCCCAGATGGGAATCTTACTAATCATCTGCTAGAGGCTTCACAATGAGGGTGAATCTTAGCAACAGAAAGCAAATTTACAAAAGTGGGAGACTAATGTGTGACTGATTCTCCTAGCTTTGCATTTATTTTCTTTGCTCCACAAAATAAATAATAAAATAAAATGTTATCTATTAAGAGTTTTCACAAAAGTAAATTTATGGGCATCACTTATTCCACTTCTTTATCATTATCTTTAAAGAGATAGGCACGAGGTGAGATTTTTTTGTGATTCTAGGAAGTGAAATGTTAACTATTTCACTCTGTATAGATTTATTTTAATGATGGATAGCTCTTACTTATTTCTCATATAGGTTCCAGTTTGTACTTTTTTATCCAACAAAATTCTTTTTTTTTAATTTTTTATTTTTAAATACCCATTTATAGCCAACATTATTTCTTCCCACTCCCCCTCATTCCTTACTATAAATTATTTTGAAGTAATAATTTCACATATTTAATCTGATAATATTTCAGTTTATTAAAGAAAAGATTCCTTTAAACAAGTATATATATATATATTAAGTATATGTATATATATTTTAATGGAAAGGATTCCTTTCAACAGATAAATCTTATAATAGCTTTTAAACCCAGTAATTCCTTAAAATTGCCAAATCTCTCCCCTCTCTCTTCTTTTCTCTTCCCCTTTCTGTTTCTTTATCTCTCTAACAATTGAGTCAAATCTGAAACCAGTAGCATTCATATATTGGAATGACTTGTCTCTTAAATTTCTATAATCCATAGATTTTTATCTCCTCATATTCTGTATTTTCTCTTAAAATTTATCCGTTGAAGAAATTGTTAGCTATATAGTCTCTCACAGACTGGACTGTTTTTTTCTCCAAAGTGCAGCAATGTTTCTTTAAGTAATTTTATCAAATTATAACTTACAATGAAATGCACAGATCTTTAGGGCACAGTTTGATAAATTTGCACAAATCTGTGTGTCTGTGTCACCAGTGACCCAATTAAGACATACAACTAGATTTTCTCAGAAGGCACTAGCCACCCATGTCTCTTGAAACTTGAAGTGGCTTCCAAATTATGTGTTATAAGTTTAAAATATATAACAGATTTCAGATAGAACAAGAAAAGGGTGCCAAATATCTCATTAATAATTTTTATATTGATTACATATTGAAATTATAACATGTTGGTTATATTATGCTAAATAAAATTGTTAAAATTGATTTTACTTATTTCTTTTACATCTTTTGTGCAGTGCTGACATGAAATATTTCCATCACCCCAGAAAGTTCCCTCATGGCCCAGTCAGTTCTACTTCAGCCCCTTAGGAGGCAACTGCTGCCACTATAAATTACGTTTGCCTCTTTTTGAAACAAGAAATAGAATGGCAAAGGATGGACACTTGAGGCGGAAGAGAAGTTGGCCTCTTTTTTTTTTTCCAAAGATTTTATTTATTTATTTGTTGGAGAGCGAGCGAGCACAGGCAGACAGAGAGGCAGGCAGAGGCAGAGGGAGAAGCAGGCTCCCTGCCGAGCAAGGAGCGGGATGTGGGACTCCATCCCAGGACGCTGGGATCATAACCGGAGCTGAAGGCGGCCACTTAACGAACCGAGCCACCCAGGCGTCCCGAGATTTAGCCATGCTTGCATGTACCAGTAATCCATTCTTTTTTCTCCACAGAATGGATTTTCTTGATTAAATCCCATGTATCATTTAATATTTATGTTCCTGTGGTCCCCATAAATTGAAGTTTTTATCTTTTAATGTTTTCATTTTATAAACCTTGTATATCTGTATTCCTTTTTCGTCTATCAATCCGTAAAGAACACAACAAAAAATTACTTGCCTTTTCACTGGTGGGTAGAGATGTACTTCCTAATTTGTCAGTTGGTTAAAACAACTTAAATTTTTAAGGGAAAGGATAGTGAAAGATTTTGATTGAAATACACACAGTACTTCAGTGTTTTAGGATACTTTTTCCTCAGTTAAATAAGCCTTTCCTCCTATTCTTAGACCCATGTAAAAGGTTGGGTCTGATTTAGGTTAATGTATTAGCCCACTAGTCTATGCCTGTTGAGTTATTTAAAAACTTTAGGCAACTTAACTTGAAGGATTTATAAAGGATAAGCTACTCTCCTTTATTAGGTAGGAGCTGGTTACATGTACGAGTTTTCTTTTCCTGTTAAACCTCTGTGATTTGCTGTGCTTTGTTTTTCTATCTTAACATTTGTTTATGTAGAAAATACTGGTGTCCCAAGCAAAGAAGAGAATAAACATAAGAATACTATCTTAAGAAAAGAGTGAGATCCCAGCCTTTTTCCATGTGTATGTGGCTTCCCAGGGTATCCTGACTGCTCACTTATTTGTATTTTAATGTGATTGTCTGTAGAAGGGAAGACAAACAGTAACTTACTCTTATGGCTATATTTTTCTTTAGAAAATGCCCTGCACTTCTTATGGCGTGAGATTGTTACTTCTGAGGGTTTGAAACTCTACTACAATCCATATACAGGCTGGTAAGACAAACTTCATGGGCTTGGTATTAGAAATAAATATTATGAAAAGCTCTATGAGATTGGTAGCATATGTCTACCAGTAACTTGAACCTTTGACAATAACCTAAAGAAGAAATACTAAGTTAAAGTTTTGTTAGATTTCATATTTTTACCATTTTTATAGGTAGGACAAACAAGAAATTAATAACACCTGTCATTTTTCAGTAAATGAATGCAATATAATAGTCTTAAAGATGCATAGTTATTGAAATTTAAAGAGATTGTAATCTTAATATTATGGACCAATTTTTATATTTTCATTAAATATGTTAATTTCTATTATAAAAGTCTTAGGAGTCACTAAATAAAATAATATACTGGGTGAATTGGTAGTTATTGTCCTCCTTACTTTTTTTATTCACAGACACAAAAGAAGGCAGATACGCTTCCTGTTATTTATAGAAGAGAAAAACATGATGGGCATTTACCAGTACCACTCTGCACACTTAGTTATCAGCTCTGGCAGTTTTTTATCACAGTTCTTTATTCAGGACCTAGGGTTTCAAATTGTTTCACCCTAAACTGTAGTTTAAAAAAACTTGGACTTTTATGGATTTCTTCCAATTTTTTTTAGGAATAGTATAATTTTTACTTGCGTTCCTGTGATATGTTTTTCTTATTTTTTCCTTTAGCATCATCCGTGACTACCCAAATGCTGGGCCACAGTTGCTTGGTGGCATCTTAGCAGATGAGATGGGTCTCGGGAAGACAGTGGAGGTTTTGGCTCTGATTCTGACACATACTCGACAGGATGTCAAACAAGATGCTCTCACTCTTCCCGAGGTAGGAGGAATACCATAGAATACCATAGAAAGCAGGGGACATATGTTCTTCAAAAGCATCATATGGCCAACATTTGCTTGACACTTAAGCCAACACTCAGTTTACTCATAGGCTAATGATTTTTATAAGTTATTAGTTAACTTCGAGTGGGCACAGAGAGTAGGATGTTTGTGACCTGGCAGGGTTTTTGTAAGTGGTGTTGGACAAATAGGAAGGGGTTGTGCTGCCACTCATCAAGCTTCCTTCTAGTTGGCAGGGAAGCGTTTAGGAAAAGTACTGTTATTTCAGTACTGCAAGCCTCCACATTACCATTAAATATTTTTGAGTGATTTTTTTTTTAATTGCACAAATCACAGATCCGTAAATCATAGAATCTAATAATTAGTAATTAGATTGTTAAGTGAATCATACTCCAAGTTCTTGTTCCAAAATGTGTAATTATGTTTAAAAATATAAATTTTAGAGTTTATGGGGAGCGGGGAACAGCTCCACTAAGGCAAATGTGGCTCATAGCTCATAATTTCCAATAACCAAATCTAAAATCAACATACTAGTTAAGGGTATAATTGATTACCTGTAGGGCCCACTGTGCTCACAACTTTAGTGATAATGTGATCTTCTGATAGGGTCAGGTTTGCAGAGTTAACCTTGTAGATTTGAGTACAGAATAGAAAATACCTATTTCATTGTGAAAAGAAAAAAAAAAGATTTGGAATATGTAACTGGAATATATAACAGTTAACTGTCAGTAACTTCTATATTAACTCCAATTTTAAACAAGCCTTATAAAAGTTAATTTCAGAAGTTCCACACAACATTTAGGTAATTTAAGATAATATGTACAATTTTAAAAAGTCACAGCTAGCAGTAAGTTTTGAGGTAAAAAATAAAGTTTGTATGTATGAATAGCATTTTAGCTCTTTCTTTCATCTCTCTTTTTTTTACATTCTTTTTTTACATTCTTTCATTAGCTCTTTTTTTACAACTCTATTGCATCTCCTTAATAGAAGGAGGGTTAATTTTAGTAAGCACTCCAGTTACTGAAAGCAAAACACTGTGTGACTACTGAATGTTGTTTATATCAGGGAAAAGTGGTGAATTATTTCATTCCATCACACTATTCTGGAGGAAAAGTAAAAAACACAGAAACCCAGAATATGGAATTTGAACCAAAAGAAAAAGTTCAGTGCCCTCGTAAGTATGAAATCTCTTAAAAATATATATATGTTTTTACAGTCATCTTTGTTTTATAGTTCTTGCATTCCTTATATGGAGCTGTCTTGTAATTGTTGTGATTGTTATAATTTTTTACACAGTCATTTATACTTTGTATAAATGGAGTCAATTACAAGTCATGTTATCTTAACAAAAGTAAAGATTTATTCTTTCATCTGATTGCTTCATTCTTTTTTAGTCTAGATAGTTCTTATTCAGTTTTTTATATTTGAATTTCTTTATCTTATAGTTTAAACCTTTATCTTATAGTTAAAAGGCTTTGTTTATTCTCAGGCATAGCTACTTCAAATTCTGCTAGCAGATGAGTGTTTCCCTTACTAGTGGTAGCATATACATAGATAATTGTGAGAGGTTTTTTAAAATACACTTTTAAATGATAGTTGCTTTGTCAGATTAACAAAATAATGAGTAATTTTTCCTTAAATTATTTCCATTACAGTAATTTGTTTATGAGATAAATTTTTATTACATATTCTTCAAAATGGTGGTATGCAGATAACATATCTTCAGTAAATCTGTTTTTTTTCTTAGTTATTAAAGCATATTAAGATTAATTGCATCCTATTTTTTAAAATTTTAATTATTTTGACTGAATTAGCATATCCTTTTGCATGTAGCTACACGTGTGATGATCCTGACAGCTGTGAAAGAAATGAATGGGAAGAAAGGAGTTTCCATCCTTTCCATCTATAAGTATGTCAGTTCTATATATAGATATGATGTTCAGCGGAACAGGAGTCTTCTGAAACGGATGCTGAAATGTTTAATTTTTGAAGGTCTTGTGAAACAGATCAAAGGCCATGGTTTTTCTGGAACTTTTACATTGGGGAAGAATTACAAGGAAGAGGATATATGTGATAAAACAAAAAAACAGGTAACAGAATATTTGTTAAGTTGCTATATGTGTTGCCTTATGGAAGGCATTAACAGATCCCACTTGATACTGAGGCTCTTAGAGACTGAGGGTAAAAAACAAACCAAGAAAATCACATATGGCTGTGACTTTTTTACTTCCTGAATATACATGTCATCAGAGTAGAAACATTATTTTGTTTACTAAACCCAGAGAGGAATGCTTGGCATATAGCAAATATACTCAATAAGTATTTACAGAGTGAATTGTATTAGCAGGTTAAGCATATATAAAGTTTAAAATAACTCTAAAAATATATTTTTTAAAGAGGAAGAAATAAATAAGTAAAACTCTATCTTTATTATGCTATTGTCAGCAGTTAAAAAGAATCTGTTCTATGGTTTCTTTTTTTTGTTTGTTTTAAGATTTTACTTATTTGTCAGAGAGAGAGTGTATACAAGCAGAGGGACTAGCAGGCAGAGGGAGAAGCAGGCTCCCCACTGAGCAAGGAGCCTGACATGGGGCTCAGTCCCAGGACCCTGGGATCATGATGTGAGCTGAAGACAGAGGCTTAACTGACTGAGCCACCCAGGCATTGTTCTATAGTATTAGATATCTTACATTTGCTTAGCTCTTCATATATATTTTCAGTTTCTTATATAAATTCTCATTTTTCCCATGTCATCATCATATGAAATTTTAATATTTTGTTATAAAACTGCTATTTGGGGGCTATTAATTTCAAATTTGCTTTTAAAAAAATTAGTTGCATAGTTATGCATACATAAATCAGGTAAAGGAGGCACTGGACTGGCTCTGTCAGAACAGCATGAGCTCTTGATCTTGGGGTCGTAAGTGCAAGCCCCACATTGGGCATAGAGATTACCATAAATAAATTGACTAACTTTAAAAAAATAAATAGGGGTGCCTGGGTGGCTCAGTTGATTAAGCGTCTGCCTTTGGCTCGGGTCATAATCTCAGGGTCCCAGGGTCGAGCCCTGCATTAGGCTCCTTCCTCAGCGGGGAGTCTGCATCTCCCATTCCCTTTCCCTCTGTGGTCTCTCTCGCTCTCTCTCAAATAAATAAAATCTTTTTAAGAAGTAGATAAATAAATAAATTGGGTAAAAACTAATGACAGGTCAAAGTGTGGGGCTATCAGCTTGTCTCCTGTGAAAGAAATGGCAGATTATAAAGTTCATTTTCTGGGAGTAGGGAGTCTCCCAACGTTTTCCCCAGCCAGGGTAGAAGGCTGCAGTGAACATCTGTGCATCTAGCAATCCTTCTGTTACTAAAAAAGGGAAATCTTCAATTAATGTCATTCATTTTATTTTGTGTCCCAACTCCTCTGTTCAACCTCATCTCTAACATCACTTCTAGGAAGCTGTTGCTGGCACCTACCACTCTGTCACAGCTCCTCTGTTATATAACCCCCTTACACATTCCTGTACCGTTGTTTCACTTTTTATTGTTCTTCCATTTCCAACAGACCCCCTTGGAGACCTGGAGCTAAATACTCCTCATATTTCTGTCCCCAGCATCTAACACTATGCCTGGCACAAAATTGGCATCCAGTAAATAATTTCAGAAGGGGACACAGGTAGAAAGGGCAAAGAAGGAATTTATTTGCTAATTGCAGTAACTAGTAGATTAACTTTCTTTAAATGCTATATTTTAGTATTTCATATGTTTATAATTGCCCTAGTTTGTGTATTTATGTATTATAAACTATTAGTCTTTTATTGATTTAGACAGACTATAAATTATAAGAGGTAAATGTCAAAATATTAGTTTCCTATCTTTCTAATTCTTGTTCTCTTCAAATTTTACTTACATAGTAGTAGAGCCTTCCTTTTTAGACCTGCAGACTACAGAGGGCAGATTGAAAGCCACCAATCGGGAATGATTCATCCCTGGAAAAATGGTTGCAAAGAGTGACTATTGGATTTTTATAGAAAACTCATAAGTAAGGTTGGGAATTTAATTTCAGAAATGTAATTATATTGAAATAAATTAATAAATAACATTTTTCATAGGCAGTAGGGAGTCCAAGGAAAATTCAGAAAGAATCCAGAAAATCAGGGAGCAAAGACACAGATTCTGAATACTTACCATCAAACACATCTGATGATGATGATGATCCTTACTATTATTACTATAAGGCTCGGAAAAATCGTAGTAAATTCAGGAAAAAGCCTGTTCCATCCACAAAAAAGGGAAAAGGTCAGCCTAACATCAATCTCAATTCACAAGATCAGTGTCCAGCTACCAGTGACTCTGGAATTACTGATGTTACCACATCTAAAAGTACATGTATCTTTGAAGGAAAGCAAGAACATGCAGCAGGAGACCAAGCCGAATCACCTGCTGATGGTGATATGCCACAGTCTACTGTGATGAGTCCCTGTAATTCCTCTGATTATCGCTTTGAGTGCATATGTGGTGAACTTGACCAGGTAGACCGTAAACCTCGTGTTCAGTGCCTGAAATGCCACCTGTGGCAACATGCAAAATGTGTGAATTATGAAGAGAAGAATTTGAAGATTAAACCTTTTTACTGCCCCCACTGCCTTGTTGCGATGGAGCCAGTATCAACAAGAGCAACTTTGATCATCTCGCCCAGTTCCATCTGTCATCAGTGGGTGGATGAAATCAACAGGCATGTGAGGTCATCATCTCTTCGAGTCTTGGTAAGGCAGTTTGGGCGCTTGAAAGTGATAGGAAAATGTCAGTTTTTGCTTCCTTGTGATAATTTTTATCATCTGTCACTTTGTTGTTTATCCCAAAAATTAATGAGATAATATGAAATCAGAACTTGAGGAGGAAATTGAGAATAAGAAATAAAACAATAGATTCTGTATTCTTGTCTGACATCAGAAGTTCAGAAGTTAAAGCACTTTGAGTAAAAAGATAGGGAAGCTTTTGAAAAAGTTCATCATGTAAAGAAAAAAGACTTCATACGTGCATTTCTATTCTTAGAAATGCAGCCCAAAGGCAGCATTGTGTAACAGTAGCTACTTGTCTGATCTCCACCCCTTAGCTCCAAAGTCTCCTCTGAATCCTCATTACCTCATCTGTAAAATAAGAATTTACTCATTCAACAAATATTTATTGAGCACCTGTAATACATTAGGAATTCTGCTAAGTTCTGAAAATAGTACCCCCTCACAGACTTACTGTGAAGGTTAAATGATATAATAAAGTGCTGGTACATAATACATTGTAGTTTACTAACGTTGGTATTTTTTTTTAATTGAAGTATAGTTGACATACAATGTTACATTAATTTCAGGTATATAACAGTGAATTGACAATTCTATATATTATGAGGCTATGCTCACCATGATAAATGTAGTTACCATCTGTCACCATGCAATGTTATTACAGTATTATTGACTGTATTACCTATGCTGTACTTTTCATACCTGTGACTTACCTTATAACGAGAAATCTGTACTTCTTAATTCTCTTCACCTTTTTCACCAACCCCCTCAATTCCCTCTGCTCTGTCAGCCACCAGTTTGTTCTCTGTATCTATACTGTTTTAAAAGTCTGTTTGTTCATTTGGTTTTTTAGGGTTCCACATACAAGTGAAATACGGGATTTATCTTTCTCTCTCTGACTTCCTTCCTTAAGGCTAGTACCTCTAGGCCCATGTTGTCAGAAGTGGCAAGGTCTCAATATTCCTCTGTATACCACATCTTTTTTATCCATTCATCTGTCAGTGAACACAGATTGCTTCCATAACTTGGCTGTTAATAGTGCTGCAGTAAACATGGAGGTGACTATGTCTTTGAATTAGTGTTTTCATTTTCTTTGGGTAAATGGTGGAATTCCTGGATCATATAGTATTTCTGTTTTAATTTGGGGGTGAATTTCCATACTGTTTTCTACAGTGGTTGCACCAATTTACATTCCTGTTAGCAGTGCACCAGAGAGTTTCCTTTTCTCCACATCCTCACCAACTGTTTTTATCTTTTTTGATACTAGTCATTCTGACTGGTGTGAGATGATAATCTCATTATGGTTTGATTTGCATTTCTGTTTAGTGATGTTGAGCATCTTTTTATGTGTCTGTTGGCCATCTGTATGTCTTCTTTGGAGAAATGTCTGTTCAGATCCTATTCCTATTTTTTTAATCGGATTTTTTTTTTTTTTTTTTTTTGGTGTTGGGCTACATAAGTTCTTGTATATTTTAGATATTAACTCTTTAATGGACATATCACTTGCAAATATCTTTTGCATTCACTGGTTGCCTTTTTGTTTTGATGGTGTTCTTTGCTGTGCAAAAGGTTTTTATTTTGCTGCAGTCCAGTAGTTTACATTTTTGTTTCCCTTGCCTGAGAAGATGTATCCATAAATATGTGGCCAAGGCCAGCATCTAAGAGGTGACTGCCTATATTTACTTCTAGGAGTTTTATGGTTACAGGTCTCACATTTAGGTTTTTATTCCATTATTTTTCCATTTCCATTTATTAATTTTTATGTGGTTTAAGAAAGTGGTTCACTTTTATTCTTTTGCATGTAGCTGTCCAGTTTTCCCAGCACCATTTATTGAAGACACTGTCTTTTCTCCATTGTATATTCTTGCCTTTTTTTTTATTGTAGATTAACTAACCATATAAGCATGGGTTTATTTCTGGGCTGTCTGTCCTGTTCCATTGATCTATGTGTCTCTTTTTGTGCCAGTACCATATTCTTGATCACTTCAACTTTGTAGTATATCTTGAAATATGGGATTGTGATACCTCCAGCTCTGTTCTTCTTTTGCAAGATTGCTTTGGCTCTTCAAGGCCTTTTGTGGTTCCATACCAGTTTTAGGATTATTTGTTCTATTTGTTGTTCAGAACAAATACAGAATACCAACAGAAAAAAATACTTTTGATAGTCTGATCGGGATTGCATTGAATCTGTGGATTGCTTTGGGTGCAATGGACATTTTAACAATATTAATCTTTTTCAATCCACGGGCATGGTTTATCTTTCCATTTGTTTATTTCGTCTTCAGTTTCTGTCACCAGTGTCTTACTGTTTTCAGGTACAGGTTTTCACCTCCTTGGTTAAATTTATTACTAGATTTTTTTTCTTTTTGGTATAATTGTAAATGGGACCATTTTCCCAATTTCTCTTTGTTAATTTTTATTAGTGTATAAAATAGATAAATTAGTGCAATAGATTTCTGCATGTTAATTTTGTATCCTGTAACCTTACTGAATCCACTAATTGGTTCTGATAGTTTTTAGGTGGAATCTTTAGGGTTTTCTATATATTCTGTTACATCATCTGACAATAGTGACAGTTATACTTCTTTCTTGCCAATTTGGACCAATTTGAGAACCTTTTATTTCTTTTTCTCATCTGATTGCTGCAGCTAGGACTTTCAATACTATGTTGAATAAAAGTGGTAAGAACAGACATCCTTGTCTTATTCTTAATCCTAGAGGGATAGCTTTTAGTTTTTCACCATTGAGTACAATATTAGCTGTGGGTTTGTCATATATGGCCTTTACTATGTTAAGGTATATTCCCTCCAAACCCATTTTGTTGAGTAATGTTAGTATTCTTCACTCCTTTTCTTCTTCCTTCCTTCTTTCCACACAAATGTCATTTAAGATTTTCAATATTTCCGCTACTATCACAGACATGGAGAGAGAATATAGTAATAAGTAAAATACCATCTTTGCCATTGAGGAGCTCTGTTTTGTGGGATGAATAAACCTTGGTTTGAATCTAGGCTCTGCCAGTTTTGAGCAAGAAACTTCATGTTTGTGTGGTATGGGAATAATAATTACTAACAAGATTGTTATTGAAGCTAAGAGATATAGCTCAGCTTAGTGTCTGCAACATAAAAGGCATTCAGTAAATCATAGCCCTTACTGTTCTACTTCATACCTTTGTGCTTTTGTACCTACCTACCTATCTACCTAGAAGTCCTTTTCCCCTTGCTACACCAGGGTGAACTCCTAAATGTTCTTCAAGATCCACCTCAAATTTTCACTCCTCTCTGAATTTACCTTCTCAGTTCCAGCATTGGTTTTTGTCCTTTGCTACCATTTTTACTTCGGTTATATTTCCTTTCACATTGCTTATGTCATTGGTCTTTCGCCCTAAAATATATCTTTGTCTAGGCATGTGTGGAATGTATCTCACAGCATTTTTGGTACTAAACAAATAGAAAGGGCTCGGTAAGGATTTAAAAGAATGAATATTTTAGTTATCTTTTGATGAACCTTTCTGCAGTAATTTTGTCTGTGCTGATTATTGCCTAGGTATACCAAGGAGTGAAGAAAGACGGTTTTTTACAACCTCATTTTTTGGCTGAACAGGATATAGTTATCATTACCTACGATGTCCTTCGTTCAGAACTAAACTATGTAGATATCCCACACAGCAACAGTGAGGATGGGCGTCGCCTACGGAACCAGAAGCGCTATATGGCCATTCCCAGCCCCCTAGTAGCTGTGGAGTGGTGGAGGATCTGCCTTGATGAAGCCCAGATGGTTGAGTGCCCTGCTGTAAAAGTGAGAATTTCTGCAAAATCTTTTGAGCACTGGGGAGGAAAAAAGAGGAAAGAGATTGGGGAAGCTGTCCATAAAAAATTTAATAATTTAAGTGTAATTGACCCACAGTATTGATATTGGCCAAAAGTTTGCTATTAAACACAGTACATTTGCTTTTCTCTTGTGCCATGAACTACATAACCCTTAGGAATTATTTTGGTAATATGTGATTTATTGCTCTGTTTGCAATACCTATGCATATTTGAATAAGATGGCAGTTTTTGTATGGTGCAGATGAAATTAAACCTGTTTGGGGACTTTTATAAGCATTTCTGCTAAGTGGAAATCTCATCATGTAGGCTCTGATAGCTTTGGGCCAAAGTTCAGCAGTTTTTTATCAGAGAGACCATATTCTAGCAGACCATACTACTTTAGACAGAGTATTGATTGATTCAGCCTTTGTTCATCATATATCTTTATTACATCTTCTTTGGCCAGTTGGTAACCTAAATTCAATTTATGAATCTCATCTATTAGTATATTGGTTCACAAATGAAGGATGGGGTGGTTTAGGGGATATATCAGTCATTCAGGGAACCTTTTCATTATACTTGAACTACTCTTCCTCTTTTGGGGAGGGCTCATGGCAGCCTGCTACTAATGAGAGTCACTGTGCTAGAAAATGACCCAGTGATTTTGACATTCAAATTTGAGTATGATAACTATTGAATAAGAGTGGATATGTCTGACCTGAAGTGTGGCTTTTCATGGGCTGTTTTCAGGAGTAAACATATTCCTGATTTGCCCTGTCTTTTTTTTTTTTCTGTATCTTTCATATTTCTCTCTCGTTAGGCTGCAGAAATGGCTCAGCGCTTGAGTGGGATTAATCGCTGGTGCATCAGTGGCACTCCAGTGCAGAGAGGACTAGAGGGTAATGTGTGTTTTACTCACATTTTGCATGTATTTAAAAAGCTTGCTTTTCTTAAGAACAAGTATGTTTAACCTTTGTTGAAATCCTTAAGTTATTATACATATATTTGTATTTCACTCCTAGTGGTTTCAAGCATTTGTCTTTGAAATGGAATTAAGTAGTTTTTGTTTTTATTTATGAGGGCAGATACACAGTAAGTAGTCCAGGGGTCCTAAGTCGAACAGTCATTGTGTCCTCCTCAGCGGTGTAGATGTAGGTCTCAACTGAACTCAGAGTTCCAAAATGGTAGGTATAAAACAGAAAGAACCTAAGAAGAAAGAGAGGAGAGGGAAGAGGAATTAATTTCAGTTGGCTGTATCTTTAAAAATAAGGATCATAATTTTGATTGGCTGACCCATAAATAGTGGGATCACAATTTTATTAATTGTAGAAGTTAAAAAGTATTCATAGCCTTATAAAATACCACTCCATATACTTACACCATCATTCCTTCAGCTCTTCCTCTTGGACATTTAGATTGTGTCAAGTTCTCCCCCACTCCCACACACACATTTTAACTCATGCTTCTGCATTTATCTCACCCATATGACTTATTCTTCTATAGAGCAGAGCCTGCATTTTTACAAATTTTATTCAAATTGTGAATATTTAAAACTAAAAGTTTTATTAAATGTTTTATGTAATTTTCAGAAAAGCTGTCATTAAAATATAATTATAAAATATAGATATTCTTGAAGTTCTGTGACAGATGTTCATCCTTAAAACTTATCTTTCTATATAAAAAAAAAGTCTCAGGGCGCCTGGGTGGCTCAGTGGGTTAAAGCCTCTGCCTTCGGCTCAGGTCATGATCCCAGGGTTCTGGTATCGAGCCCCGCATCGGGCTCTCTGCTCAGCGGGGAGCCTGCTTCCTCCTCTCTCTCTGCCTATTTGTGATCTCTGTCTGTCATATAAATAAATAAAAACCTCTAAAAAAAAAAGTCTCTCTGGAAATTCAGGTTTTTATACATTGTTTTCAACAGGATAACTTGCCACTTTTTAAAAGTAAAAATATCAGCATTCATTACTGTGATCTGAAAAACAATTACTTTTTGATGATTAATTTTAGGAGCAAAATGTTTTCTAGGAAGGTTATAAGTATGTATTTAAATATTTGTATAATTGTAAATTATAATTTATAATATATATTTTTAATTATATATTATAAATTATAAATTTGTATAATTGTAAATGTAAATTAAATGTATTATTTTAGTAAATTACATTAAGACACCTATTTGTACAATAATATCAGGCTAAGGGCACCTGGGTGGCTCAGTGGGTTAAAGCCTCTGCCTTCGGCTCAGGTCATGATCCCAGGGTCCTGCGATCTAGCCCAGCATCGGGCTCTCTGCTCGGCAGGGAGCCTGCTTCCTCCTCTCTCTCTGCCTGTCTCTCTGCCTACTTGTGAACTCTGTCTGTCAAATAAATAAATAAAATCTTTTAAAAATAATAATAATATCAGGCTAACTATATTTTAATTATATATATTATAAATCATAAATTTGTATAATTATAAATGTAAATTAAATATTTGTATAATTTTAGTAAATTACATTAAGATACCCATTTGTACAATAATATCAAGCTAACTAAAAGGCCAAATTTAGTGGTCTGCTATTATATTTGGAAGTTGCCCAAATTATAGATGTTTAGTTGTTAATAAAATTTCATTAGACTCAAAAGTTAGCTGAGAGGATACAAGAAAAAGAAAATGAGTATCAGATTTACATTTTTTACATTTTAATATAGAAAGAATATGGACAATGATTCCTCAGTTTCCTGGGTAGGTTTTTTGGATATGTAAGGTGTTGGCAGGTGTTCAAGCACTTACCACAATTTAACAAATTCTTGAGTATATTTTTTAATTCCACTATAGGGTTCATCTATATATGAACTATATGTATATAGTTCATACATACATACATATATACATACATACATATAACTATATGTATGTATGTATATAGTTCATATATATATATAGTTCAATTATATAATTCATCCAGTGTTATATTAGTTTTAGGTTTACAGTATAGTGATTCAGCAATTATGTGTATACATTACTCAGTGTTCATCATGGTAAGTGTATATTTAATCCCCTTCGCCATTTCACCCACCCCTCACCCATCTCCCTTCTAATAACCATCAGTTTGTTCTCTAAGAGACTGTTTTATTGTTGGTCTTTTTTTTCATTTGTTTTATTTCTTAAATTCCACATCCACATCAAATCCTATAGTATTTATCTTTTTCTGACGGACTTATTTCCCTTAGCATTATATACTCTCTAGGTCCATTCATGTTGTTGCATAGGGCAAGATTGCATTCCTTTTTTATGGCTGAGTAATATTCATATATATGTATATTTATATAATATATATATACCCCACATCTTTATCCATTCACCTATTGATGGACACTTTCACAATTTGGCTACTGTAAATAATGCTGCAATAAATATAGGGATACATACATCTTTTTGAATTAATGTTTTTGTTTTCTTTGGGTAACTACCCATAGTGGAATTACTAGATCATATGACAATTCTATTTTTCATTTTTTTGAGGGACTTCCATACTGTTTTCCACAGTGGCTATACCAGTTTTCATTCCCACCAAGACTTTCTTTTTCTCTGCATCCTCACCAACATTGGTTGTTTCTTGTGTTTTTGATTTTAGCTATTCTGACTGGTGTGAGATGCTATCTCTTTGTGGTTTTGATTTGCATTTCCCTGATAATAAGTGATGTTGAGCATCTTTTCATGTGTCTGTTTGCCATCTTCTTTGGAGAAATGTCTGTACAGCTTTATTGAGGTATAAATGACATATAATAAAACTGTAAATATTTAAAATTAAAATTTGTGAGCCTTTGGCATACATACATATCCGTGAATCTATTTACACAGTTACAATGATCAGCCCCAAAAGTTTCCTCAAGCCCAAACTACTTGAAAAAGAGCTTTTCTAAACTTTCTGGAAGTATAGTTCATCTTTCATCTTTGCTTCCATAATTCCCTTTTGTTTGTTTGTTTGTTTGTTGTTGCTATGAATATCATCATGTCTTTAACACTGATTCTTCATCGTATCTCTTCTTTTTGTAGTTGTCGTAGTAGAAATCTTAGCCATCAGGACTTACTGTGTTGTAATTGGAAGTGGTAGTCTCATTTGGTTTGTTTGTTTTTGTTTTGATTTTAGAACAGGGTTTCTCAGCCTTGGCTCTGTTGACATTTAGGACTAGGTATTTTTTTGTTGGGACCTGTGTTTTGCATCTTAGGATATTTAGCTTCCACCCACTAGATGGCAGTAACACTTCTGCAGTTCTGACACGGATAAATATATTTTGGACCTTGCCAGATATCCCCTCGGCAAAATTGTACCACTCTGCAGCAACCAGGTTGACTACATATTGAATTTTATATCCATAAAGAAGTTACATAAACATTCACATTTTTATTTTCCCTAATTTGTAAGTAAAATGTTTTAAGATTAATTATAACAAAGTATACAAAAAACAAAGCACAGTACCTGCCAGATACTAGATATTCAATGAATAGTAGCTGCTTTCAATGCTGCTTTTGTTGTTCTTATTATCCATTTATATATTCATGTATTCATTTTAGCTTCTTTGAGTACTTTGAGGTACATTTATTGGTTCATTTATTCTTTGTGAAGTATAATAGCAAAAAAAAATAGACAAGGTCCCTGACCTTCTTGAGCTTACAGCTTAAAGGGAAGATATATTTGTTAAGTACTAAGACAAGTATAAGATTGCAGTCAAGATAACTTTAATGTATGAAATAAATATAAAATTCAAGCTATAATAGGCTTCAGGAAAGATGTCTGGTTCTGTGACATCACATAATAGAGATACAAAAGAAAATGATGGCTGAGCCAGGATCTGAAATATTAATATGAGCTAGGTAAAGAGGGAGGGAAGAATTCTCTGTTGTAAAGGAAATAAAATATAAAGATGATCAGGCAGGAGGAAAACAGAAGGAATCAGTGTGGCTATAATAAAAGAGCTAGGGAAAACACAGTAGGTTGAGAGACTATATAGTTGAATATAGACCAGACCATGGAGGATTCTATAGGCCATGATAAAGAATTTTATTTTCTTAATGAATAGTAGAAGCTATGAAAGGATTTAAACAGAGTGGTTGGGGATCATCTCAAATTGGCTACAGTAAGTAATCTAGATAAGTGATGCTGACACTTCTGATTTGAAGTAGGACTATCCTGAAGAAATGGAAAAAATGGATAAGAAAAAAAATAATAAGGCTTAACAGTGATTAGGAGATGCCAAGACTTCTGACTTGCATCCATTGACAGTAACATTATTTATAAGTGAATAGCACTAGAAGAGAAGCATGTTTGGGCAAAGAGATGACGAATTTGATTTTGGCGATTTTGGCATCTTTAGGACCTCAAAGAGGTAGCACCTAGGCAACTGGATTGATTTTAATGAAATGTATATAATACATCCATCGATATCTGCATATAGGCAGTGTATCTTTCAGATGTTAACTGTCAGAAATCATCAGAGTAACTTAATTCAACCTAATATTTATTGGGCATATTCAGAATAAATGTAAAAACAATTTTCATGGTTTCTAAAGAGAGTATAGCCCAATGTGAACATGTTTAACAATAAAGAAAAATATCAAGAAAATTATACTCAGCCATAATCTTCATTTGAAGATACATCCACTATTCCATTTTTAATATAAAGGTTTATATATTTATCCTCATACTACATGTATCATTTTGTATTCTTCTTTTCATGGTATCCCAAGCAGTTTTCCATGTTTTAAAAATTCAGCATAAAAATGAAAACTGTGTAGGGTATGTTAAATGAGCAGAAAATAGTATGAAAATTGAGTGTGCCCAATCATGAAATACATAACAAGTACCATGCAGTAATCTAACAAACACAAGACATACTGTATTGGAAAAAGAAAGCTTTTGTGTTATGGAGAATACTATGTAATTTATTTTATCATTCATTATTTTATCATTTTATCATCCCTTTATTTGAGTCATTTTTATTCTGTTTGTTGTTGCTATGAATATCATCATGTGGGTTAATCTTGTCTCTATTTTTTAATCATTGTTTTAGTCTTGTTTCCCCAAAGTAGAATCATTAGACCAAAAGGTATAATGAATTATCACCTATGGCATTCAAACTTATTTTCAAATCCAGCAAGTCTTACATCCAGTAGTTTCAGTGTCTTGACTCTTTTATGTATCTTTTGATCAGATTCACACAAGTGAGTCATTTTCTAGTTTTACTTCTGATGGAAATTCTGGACTCTTGAATTAAGTAGAAGGTTTATGTAATGGTTTAACATTTTAGCTCCTAGCACAAAATCTAGAGCAAAATAAATACCCAAAAATGTAAGCCAGAGTGGAATTAACTTTCAGATTCAAGAGTCTATACAATCCATATATTTTTTTTAAAGATTTTATTTATCTGACAGACGGAGATCACAAGTAGGCAGAGAAGCAGGCAGAGAGAGAGGAGGAAGCAGGCTCCCCACTGAGCAGAGAGCCCGATGCGGGGCTCGATCCCAGAACCCTGAGATCATGACCTGAGCCGAAGGCAGAGGCTTTAACCCTCTGAGCCACCCAGGTGCACCTACAATCCATATTTTAATTCGTGGAAAATACCATGTAATGTATAATGTCTGTGAAAGTAGTTATTCAGAATAGTAATGAGGAAATATAGAAACAATTATTCTCAATATGCTTTTTTCTTATTTTGTTCTCAGATCTTTTTGGGTTGGTGGTCTTTCTTGGTATTGAACCTTACTGTGTCAAACACTGGTGGGTTCGACTTCTTTATCGCCCTTACTGCAAGAAGAATCCTCAGCTCCTCTACAGCTTTATTGCCGAGATACTCTGGAGGTCTGCAAAGAAAGATGTGATTGACCAAGTTAGTAGGATAAGTTTTTACTAATTAAGAACATTACAAGAGAAGAAAGAGTTGGGATGGAAGTTAAATGGAGGTGAAATCATTTTTTTTTCTCCAAACAGATCCAGATACCCCCTCAGACAGAAGAAATCCACTGGCTTCACTTTTCTCCAGTGGAAAGGCATTTCTATCACCGTCAGCATGAAGTGTGCTGCCAGGATGCTGTAGTGAAACTCAGGAAGATTTCTGACTGGGCGCTGAAGCTCAGCAGCCTGGACAGAAGGACGGTTACCTCCATCCTGTATCCACTGCTGAGGCTTAGGCAGGCCTGCTGCCACCCACAGGCCGTTCGTGGGGAATTCTTGCCACTCCAAAAAAGGTTTTATTATCAGTTTCCTTACACTGCAATTGATAATGTAGTAGTGATAGACAATAAGCTATTAGCTACCTGGCCCACAGCTTTGTTCAGGGTGCTTTAACAGAGTTGTCAGTTATTTTTAGTAATGTGGTTTTTCTTTGGTATGGAACTCCATTTATGAAAGAGAATCACATTACCAAACTTAGTTTCATGGTTTTGAATATTTCTTTTAAAGTTAGAACTGTTTTGGGCTTTTGTTGTTTTGTTTTGGTTTTTTGTTTGTTTGTTTTGTTATAGTTCAGATATGACAGATACTTTTGTTCTTACTATATTTTTTGGTTCCCACATCAGGGAATTAGATGAGTTAGAGTACCATTACATATTTTCTTTGTAATTGTGCTAAGTCTATCTGTTTGATTATTTCATCCTAATAAGGCATTTATGTCCACAGTAGTCTGTTATGCCAAAAAGTTTTCATTCATCAGACTGTGACTCAGCAACTGGCCTTTTTTTTTTAGCACCTGATATTTAAAAAATGAGGTGTTATTAAGAAATATGAAAAGGAATTTTTTTTGTCTTTGCCCTTATGCAGTTGATAGGCAAATAAAGGAGATGACAAAGATTATAAATTTCTATAATGTAAGGCAAATAAACATTTTATAAGAGGTACATATAAATGGTTACAGACAGTTAGAATGTGGAAATAATTGCTGTGTAAATGGTTCATGTTAGGCAGCCTTTTGGTGGAAATGGCATTTGATCTGATCCCTGAAAAGTATTTCTTTTTTTACAGATAAAAAGAAATTCCGGCCCGTGGAGATTCATTAAATTATAACACTAGGGATTCAGACTTAATCTTACCTTCTGACCCTTACTGTTTTAAATATATCATGTTGCACTTCGCATATTAGGGAAATTTTATAGTTCCCTTCTCCATTGATGAACAGGGAAAAAGGAAAGAATGATGGGATCAGATAGAAGAATGCTTGCTAAAATATTAGTAAGAGGTAATTGAGTTAAAAATGATAGTGGTAAAAATGGAGGTGAAGAGAAAGATCTGAGGATAGACAAAGACTATATAAGAGTCTGATACTCTTGATCTTATGTAATGAAATACTCTCATCTAGGATTTTCTTTTCAGTTCTGAACAATCTGCCTTTTCTTTCAGCACCATGACAATGGAAGAGCTGCTGACATCTCTGCAGAAGAAATGTGGAACTGAATGTGAAGAAGCACATCGGCAACTAGTTTGTGCTCTCAATGGCTTAGCAGGCATCCACATTATTAAAGGTAAAGGTGATTGCTTTGTTATCTCTGATTCTTCTAAATACTTCATGAGACAGGTTAGTTATAGTAGAAATCAAAATCCTCCGACAAAAGGCAGTCTCAGACACTACTGATCTTAATTTAGGTAGGTTTAACCATATGGAGAGTACTTACGCTGAACATTTGAAAAACTTTCAAAGTTTACATATGCTTTCACCAAACATTTCCACTTTAGAAGTTTGTTGTTGTTGATTAGGGAAAGTAGGTTTTGAACAAAATTTGGCAATAAATTATTAACCTTACTCTGTAGTAGTGAACAACTGAAATCAAGCAAAATATTTAGAAATAGAAGAATAGTTAAATTTTGACATATCCAGGGCATCTTAGTCATCAATTTATAAAGTAATGTTTGTAAATTCATTCTTTCGGTATGTATTAGAGTGTTCTATACCAGTTATGATCTCGTAATAATACAGTAAAGCTGAGTAAGGTCTTTGATCTCATGGAGCTTAAATTCTTAACAAGGAGAGATAGACAAATACACAATGTGTATGGTTACAGTTACACTGTTACTATTATGCACAAAATTAAGCACATTAAAAGGGAATCTTTCATGGAAAAATGTTTAATTGGTGTTTCTCATCTCTCAGGGATTACCACTTTTTATTGCCTAATGTCCAGTGGCAGTCTGTTGTTTCATATATTTTGTATGTTATTTTACTTATTTCAGAAAGGAGGGTAAATTCATATTCCCTGTTATTTTGTAATGGCCAGAGCAGAAGATACTTAACTAGCTCTTTTAATGAGCACCATTTAGTAAAACCCTTGCCACATAAATAGGAGAATCATTAAACTGTATTTTATAACCTCAAGAGAAAAAAAAATTAAACATGTTAGATAGAGACATTGAAACATTATTTTAGACTTCTAGAGATGTGCATTTCAGTATTTGATAAAAAAATACACTACACTTAATAATAGATTAGACACTGTAGAGAAAAAAAATCATTAAAAGTAAAGAATAAAGTAGCAGTAGAAGCCATTCAACATGAAAAACAGAATAAAGACTGAAAAATTTGAAAAGAGCATCAGTAAGAGTATAGAAAACTTCAAGTAGTGTAATATAAATGTACTGAAGTCTCTGAAGAAAAATACCTGACTAAATGCAAAGTTATATTATGAAAATGAATATTACATACAAAGTTATAACATGAAAATGTAAAGTATAGAACAATAATAGCACAATATCTGGGAGGAGAACACACAGGCATGTAATGTTGTAAAGTTTTTATACTGTGTATGAAGTGGCATAATATGACAGTAGACTGACAAATCAAAGATACATGCTATATAACCTAAAGCAACTAAGGAAAACACAACAAAAAGTTAGAGGTAATAATCTAAAAGATGAGTTAGAAAGTAATAATGAAAAATTCTTAAAAAAGAAAAAAATAGTGAAACAAAGAACAGCTGAGACAAATATAAAACAAACAGCAAGATAGTAGATTTAAACCCATGCATATCAGTGGTCCCATTAAATGCAGTGGTCTAAATGCCCCTTTAGGCAGAGATTTTCAAAATGGATTTTAAAAAGCAATATCTGATAATACACTGTTTACAAGAAACACTCTTTATTTAAAGATGCAAATGTAAAAGGATAAAAAAAGATATGCCATATTAACACCAATCAAAAGAAAGCTGGAGTGACTATATTACCACCAGGCAAGAATACTCCCAAGGGTATAGTGTTATTCTATCACTGGAAAATAATCCTAAATGTTTATGCACCTAAAATCAAGGCCTCAAAATAAAACACAAACTGATAGAAGTACAGTGAGAAATAGGCAAAACTACAGTTATAGTCAGAGATTTCAACATCCCTCTTCCAATTATTGACAGAACAAGAAGACAAAATAGAGGCATGGAAAACTCAACACTAACAACCAATTGACATAGTCAACAGTTAAAAGACACTTTACCCCACCAAAGAATACATATTCTTTTCAAGTGCACATGAAATGTTTACCAAGACAAAGCATGTTCTGGGCTGTAAAACAATTCAGAAAATTTAAAAGGATGCAAGTCTTAAATACATTTTCTGACTACACTAGATTTAAATTGGATGTCAAACAAAGAAAATGATGTCAAATTGGGAAGTCCCCAAATATTTTGAAACTAATTAAAAGAATTCTGAATAACCTTTGGGTTAAAGAACAAATCAAAAGGGAAACTGGCAAGTATTTTGAAGTGAAGTAAAATGAAAACAAAACATTGGAATTATAGAGTCTTGATCAGTAATTAAAGGGAAACTGAACACCAACTTAGAAAAAAGTTGTTAATCATTGGCATCATTGGCTTATACCTTAAGAAACTAAAAAAAGAAAGCAAATGAAATACCAAGTCAGCAAAAGACAGAATATAATAAAGATAATGCAGAAATCAATTAAAAGGAAAACAAAACCAGTAGAGAGAAACTGTGAAATCAAAAACTGGTTCTTTTAGAAGATCA